>JAOBBC010000014.1:10080-21833 GCA_025388495.1 Curcuma longa
TTGAAGTACCTCAAATTAATATCATGTGTGCAAGTAGGGAGAAAGGAAGGCGAACAGTCCAACAGTAAGAGTGAAACACCATCATTGACAGGATCTCGACACATGGTGGCACAGAATTGGAGGTGCCTTTTCCTAGTGCCTACGAGTAAGATTTGAAACAGCGGTAGAAGAATGTTTTGACAGTTTTTGCAATGTTATTCCTCTGACATCCTCTGCCAGAGCAGTCTAACCAACTTCCAACAGTAGAAAAAGACAAAGAAAGCCAATCATCTTTAAGGTCAATCATCACAGCCATGTCTCAACAACTTCGACCAAGCCTAGACCACCTTAGCCTTGCCCGGATCATCAGGCAGCCACTGAACACCTCTAACAGTAAACATCCACTACGACCCCAGCCAAGTTCCTCAATCAAAGTGTTTCCATCCCGGTCAAACCTGAGCATGCCAATTATAGCCGTCAAATTGGATTGGGCCGGTTGGTTGGCCTGCTCTACCAAACAATTTAGGCGGATTGGATTGAAATTTTATCAACCCATTTTAAGATAGATTCAAATGGGCTGATCCGTATAAGCTCGCGACCCGCGTGGGTTGGCCGGCGGCGGGCTTTAGTTGGCCCGGGAGTTGAGAATTTTTTTTCAAAATTTAAAATTAAAATAGAAAACTCAATAGACTAGTGGATTTGATCCGTCTAAAGTGCAATTCAAATTTAAAAATTTCAACTTTACCAATTTAAACGGTAATCCAAACATAATATCTTTTATTTTTTGACGGGCCCATGAGTTGGCCCGCCTAATCCTCAACCCGCCTTGGGTTGGGTTGGGTTGGAGATTTCCCAACCCGCCAAGTTAGTGGACCAGCATGCCCCGCCCCGTCATATGACGGATTTCTGATGGG
The DNA here is from genome assembly GCA_025388495.1 of Curcuma longa. Taxonomy (NCBI): domain Eukaryota; kingdom Viridiplantae; phylum Streptophyta; class Magnoliopsida; order Zingiberales; family Zingiberaceae; genus Curcuma; species Curcuma longa. Next base: position 10,974 of record JAOBBC010000014.1, read on the forward strand.
TTGACCCGTTTGACAATTCTAATGTCAGTATCCACTTTGGCTACACCTCAGTCAAACCCAAGTGAGTTGCATTACCATCCCCTAGTTTGGTCTCAACAATTTTCCTATTCAACAACAACCCCACTCATTGATCTGAAACAGATTACTATATTTTTGGCACTGATTTAATTTTTTATAAATCAAACACTAACACTTCGCAATAGACTTAACCTCCTCTAGGTCTGTCACATTCTCCATTATGTGCTATCAAAAAAGGCAGATTAGATATTTCATCTAGACAAGTGCAGGTCATCAGTAACAGAAGTAACATGGTCCTCTTCTCATCACCATTGTCATAGTCAGGTCTTCTTGTTCAATGGTAATACATAGTTTGGTGCTATACATTGTTCCTCTTTTTTGGTTTATCCTCCGTATGCACATGGTATTATAAGGCTTATCTTTGAACCAAATAATATCAAGTTCTTCGAAAACTACATAATATCTTTTTCTACTCTCATGTGCATTTATTGATGTTTTTTCATATGCTATGGGGCATGGAAACAAGCTAGGGATCCATACTTAAGTGGTCTGCATATAAGACAACTTAGAACTTTTTCTGAATCTGAGAGATAACCACTCATTTCAATCAATTTCACAACTTTGTCATTGCTTCTAGAGAGTTGTAGCAGATCATAGCAAATGTTAAAATTTAGTTGTAACACCAATAAGCTGATTGTTATTAGGTTTCAGCACACAGTTTCACATGAATTTATGTTAGTCAAAACTAAAATTTCAAGGAAGCACTTTTATACCCTCTACATGATGCATACATGGGCATGTTGTGAGACTATCACAAACCATCTCACCTTCTGAACCTGGACTGAGATCAACTCTTGAAGTTTAGATATGATCTGTTTCTACTAGATGATGAAGTTGAGGTAGTGAAGGCAGTCAAATTGCTCATGGAGACCATGGGAAAGGGAGCGCACTAATTGTGGAAGCTGGGACATGTAGAGGAGACATGCAACATTCTAAATGGCTTCTCACTAGTACACCCCACACATTTTGCTAATATGGCTCAATCTGAGCAATGTTTAGAGGATGGTATCTTTGTCCAATCAGAACCCCAACACTAGCAAGACTATGACTGTCACAATCAAGGAATATTTATGGTTACTTTGGTTTACAAACTTCATGGAGGATAATATCTCAGCTTGTGACCTCCTTAGTCAATAGAAGTACTCCCACAGCTTATCTAACAGACAATTTTAGATCAAATTATTGGATTCCAAATTCAAGGTCCTCTGCCCTTTGTGCACATTTCTAGTAAAAAAATTTCTTTATATCAATACATCAACATCCTAGAATAGCAATGTAACTCTCATGGTGAAGAACACTTATTCAAAGGCATGGCCAAAACATTCTCACTCCATTTCATCACTTTCCTTTATTTGTATACCTATGTTTAATATTTGTAAATAAACTTGCTATGTTATTGCACTGTTCTGTATCATTCAGTACTGACTTTGTTTTATTTAAGATCAATAGACTAGGAGGGTGATTAGCACATGGCAAAACTCTCTAGCATTGAATTAATTGATTGTGGCTCCAACTTTGTCTGCTCTAGTGATTGAGATATCTCCTCTTCAAATATGCAGACTCAGGAAACCTCAGACTCGAAATTACAGAAGTTGATTTTTAGTTATATAGTCCGCCTCAAATGTGAGTCCTGTCAACTAGGAAATCATTCTCAGTCCCTGTTTCTTAATCACCTCAATAAACTCGCTAATGCACATTCTCTGTAAAATAAATTCTAATTTTTGGGTTTTTTATATGTGAATCTCCAGAATTTGATTAAATTTTTTGAGTATCCTTTGACCTTTGATGGTGTTCATTCGAAAATGACATGGTTTTTCTTAACAATACAACATTCTGAAATTGTCTCCATCTTTCTTCTTTCTGTGCTGATATAAAAACATGATTTGATGTTTCCATCTGGGTATTACAATGCAAAAACAAGAAAGAGTATTTCTCAAGTACTTTTCAATCTCTCCTCTCTAGTAAACACCATCCATCAGTCATCTTGTTCTTATGCACCCCAAAGAATATATAAAAACATTAATGTTTCATGTAGGCACTCTAGGCAAAAATATACTCTTGATATGCTTGAAAATGATGGAATGTTAGATGCTAGAAAAGTTAGCATTTCTATGTATCCCAATATCACACTAATATCAAGATACAGGAACATTATCTAATCCAAGAAAGTAAGCAGAATAGTTGACAAATTACAATTGAACCAGACAACTACTTTATTATAAGCATCTCTAGTCACATTCTTGAGTCTTCAAGTGAGTAGCATTAGGAGATAGATTTGAGAATTCTTCAAATCATCGAAGAGACCTTCAAATTCAAACACATACTAATTCAGATTGGAAAGGTTTCCATACATACTAAGTTACTTTGCTATCTGGGGAGGAGACCTGATATGTGTGTGTATGGCCCTTGATCAATACAACCTTGTTTGGCATAACAACTAACAAATAAACTATGCAATGTTCTTGTTGATCCAATGAAGATATATTATGATAATCAAGGCTACTATGCATGATTTGAAATCTCAAGTTGAGCCGAAGCTTTGTCCCTGGCCAGCTCAAAATGGTGCCGTCAGTGTCAAAATGGTGTCGTCAATGCCAGTATCAATGTAAAGATACGCCAATGTAGGAGAAGAGGGAACGAAAGGAGGAAGAAGGTCGAAGAGTAGAGATAAGAAACTTGCCTAGCATACCTAGGGTTTCAATGTAGAGTCAATGCAGAGGGGGAGGAGAACAGTGGAAGAGAAAGAAGGTGTTGGCTTGCGCTTTTGTTTCGTGTGAAGAAGGGATGAAGTGGCAGAGGAGTGTGTTCCATGTGATGAGAAAGAACTACTGTGCAGAGGAAGAAGAGCTTAGTTTGGTTCATTCTGTGCAAAGAGAGCTTAGTTTGGTTCATTCCATGTGGTGCAAATGAGGTGCCGGTGCGCATGTCAATTTCATACAGCATGGAGGAGAAGCCAAGGAGCTAAATAAGTCATCCAAGAGAGTTTTGGACTATTTTGCATGTAGATGAACGGGTGCAACAAAATATTTAGCAGAGAACAAAACTTTAAGCAAAACTATTAGACACACTGCTTTCAAATTGAGCTTTAATAAAAGAATGAAATTCATTAAATAGACTGTTATTTTGTAAAAAAGTGCAATTTAAAACGATCATTCTATCTTTGTTCCCATGACCAATGGATTTCATGATCAAGCTTTTAAGAGGCCCAAGAATTTAACTTTATAATAAATTGAAATCTAAAGCTCTATAATATATTTTTGAAACAACGTAAGACGAAGGGTTGAGGGTCTACTAGAGATTATATGCTATGACCTAATACATGTATCTAGGGAGATACCTACGGATTAATTTTTTTAGAGTTAACCCCTTACATGCATCTTGTCGCACTTTACCCAAGGTTAATCAGCCAAATAGCAAACTTCCTTCAATGCGCATGATCTAGAGCAATGTCAGAACAAGAAATATAACAAAATCAAGAAGCAACTGCTACCCTCAAGAATATAGCGAAACCAGCTTGATAGAAAAATTTGGAAATGAAGGGAACATAAGGCAAGTGATCAGTAGACATAAAGGAGCAGTGTGACTATAGGTATGAATAAGTCACAGCAATGATTTGTCAATGATGCATTGTAGGCATAAATGACAAGAAGAAATTAGATCACTGCACTGAACATCTATCATGATTACCCAATGTTAACTCCAACATAATCTACTACAAAAAATCACACCGCACAAAAGCAGACCATGCAATGACTAACTCCATGAGTTCCACATCTACTAAAGGGATATACATTTTCTAAGTTGTAAGCACGGTCGAACCCATTAGGTGAATCATTGTAATTTCCCACTCTACAACAAAGAATGGTGTCTATATATGCTCTACCATGTTCATAACTACCAAATTTAGCATAATCATCCTGCATCCATCAGTCAATAAAATGGACAACGTATGGCCAAGGTGCTAGAAAGTGGTATAATTGCTAAAATGCTCAAAAAAAGTCATCCTATAGGCCACAAGCCTCATCCGCAATAGAGTAATCATCCGTAAAGGCCTCATCCTATCCTTAATAGTCATCATCCACTGAAGCACTTGTCTACAATAGACTCATCATCCGCTAGTAGATCCTTATCTGCCAATAAATTATCTAATATTATCTTATGTCATATGTCCACGTCCTAACCTATAACTCTAGCTACCTGACCTTGTAAATATGCACCTGCACTTACAAAAACAATAAACAACTACATTGCATTATTCATCCAAAAACAACTTAATTAGTCTACATTCCTACTTGCTAAACGACCTAAAACAATGTCATATAAAACCAATCATATAAAACATTCACATGAATGGCCTAACAAATAATGGTCTGGTATGATATAAAATACAACATGTTGCCACTAAACTATTACATAAACATACATCATGAGATCTCACATATGTGCAAATCATTGAACATCAATAATAATATGAACAACAAAAAAATAAGAATACAAAGCCACCAAACAACCCAAGTTAACAGATTAATACGGTAAATTAGACTCTCACTAAGATCCAATATGTTGGGATCAACCCCAAGAGACTATCTATTATCACCTCTCCACTAACATCAAATTTATACACCCATATGCCACCTCAAATCTTTTAGGAACCACATCATTCATACTTCTCAGTAAAGATAATTTTGACCTTAATTACTAATTTGATTTTGAATTTGAACCAATCTATTCTCAAGTAGCATATACTTGATAAGTAGATCAACCATCATAGTTAATTCTCCAATCCTGAGTAACATCAATGATCTCACAATTCAACATTGTCATAATCAATCATTTAAATATTAAAGCAATTGTCCCATAAAATCAGAATCTATAAATTCATGATTCCATAATATTAGATAATGCTCCAAGATAAATCATTTTGATTTGATAAATTATTACTATATCACCTCAAACTTCCATCATAATCATCCTAATATTTTCCTTGCCTCAAATCCCCAAGTTACCACATCATTCGTACTTCTTAATTAAGACAATTTAAACCTTAATTACTGATTTGATTCCCAATTTGAATCAACATATTCTCAAATAGCATAACCTCGACGAATAACGCACCATCAAAGTTAATTTCTCCAATACAGGTCCAACTCAATGACCTCACAATTCGACCTTGTCATAATCAGTCATTTATAAAATTAAAACAATTCTCCCTTAAGCTCAAATCTATGCACCATCATGGCTCCATAATATTAGATAACACTCTGCAAAAATAATTCATCTCGATTCAATGTCAATTCTAATATTACCTACAATTCCCACCAAAATCATTGAAATATTTCCCATGCTTCCCACCATAACCTCAATCATTTTCCCAATAGAATGACCGACTAATATAACCTTAATGTTATCATCAAGCTTAATAGATCGTCGTCACAACCAGATCATCCATCTCTACATCATCAACTCCATCTATGTGCCTGGACAACCAACTCAATAGGATCAATACACAATTAAAAACATTTGTTCTCACTCCTAGGTTAACTTCAAATACCTAATTTGAATGTAAAGACTCTAATTAATCAAATATAAATATGAAAATAAATGCCACAATCTATAACACAGCCATTGCAAAGATTGCCCACAACTACGAAGCACAAAGAGTCTACCTTGAGCCATTAGCTCACTTGCCAAAGCACATTAGCTCAATTGGTTTCCAATAATTCTTATAAGATTCAGCCTATCAAACAAAAAGATATGATTGATAGACAAGATCAGATGAGACCTGCTATTAAAAGACAAATACTTGTATTACTGAAAACATAAACCTGGTGACATACTGACGAGATGAGATGTTGCAAGGTCACAACAAGAGCAACAATTATGACTCCAATGGCGTACCACCTTTTTTGTGACTGTCAGAGGCAAAGGGCCTACGGCTGCACCTGGAGAAAATGGTTGGAGGGGTTGCTGCTTCCTGGAGGAGAGGGACCAGGTTGCTACAAGAAAGGGAAGGAGAGAGTCAGATTGCCTTATCTCAATAGAGAAGACAAGACAATTGGGGTCTGCTCACGTGAGGAAAAGAACTCAGTTGTTAGCATCGGCATCGAGCACACGTTGCACAAGCAATGTTAGGAATGAGATGGATGAGAGCAGAACCACAATAAAGGCTGCAAAGCAGGACATGTACGACGGTTGCATGAGGTGGAGCGTTGGCCACAAGCAAAAAGCGTGAGCATAGACAAACAATAGCGCAAGGGCAAGCATGTTCCTGCACTAGTTTGGGAAAAGGGAGGGAGGGTGGGAGAACTCACAAGCAAGGAGGACCTAGAGAAAGCTTGTGTCATGCCATACAAGGAGTGAGGAGGGGACTAGTGAGATTAGGAGGAAGAGAGGAAAATTTTTAATACCCAAAAAATCCCTAACTGAACTTGAGCTTGCCTGAATCAGACCTGTTCAAACTGGTTCCAATCCTAAATTAACCAAATTGATTCATGCCTATTCCTTGATCAGCCATTTTAAACCCAAATTAGACATAAGTGGAACTTAATTACTTAAAATCTGCCTTTAAACATCCCAGTTCGCACATAATTATAACACAAACACATCTAATTATCCCTAATTAGTCCTAACTAAACCTTGCAATGTCATATCATGCACTTCTATTAAGAAAAAACAATTTTAAATATTTTCTTAATATTGACCACATATGCACATTTCCAATCTATGAAATAGCTTGAGTGGTCATAGGTTGCATAAATTTTTTTAGTGTACTTTCATGCCCTGAACCTAAACTTTGTTTAGCTCAGTTGACATCATGATCATCATTCCTAGTTTCCACTGTAAATCAACTCCATGTATATATATACATAAACAATAAAGGCTAAAACTTAGAAAAAGCAGACGAATTTTCTCATGATATTTCCCAAACATCAGAATAGCATCCACAAAATAGTACCAAACTGAATCAAAGAAAATACTGACAGTTGAGAGTTCAGATGTGAGTTGAACTTCATTGGCTGCTGCAGCATCCTTGGATGAATAAAGTTCCTGCATAATTTCAGGCAAGACATGAGTTAACTGTCAGTAATCTGTCAGGAGAGTCATGAATTAAAGAAACTCTTGCAAAAGAATAGATTACCTTTTCCAAGGAAGCATTTTTGAGCTCCAACTCATCCACCCTTTCAGTACTGTGTTTAAGTGAACTAGAATAGTCATTAATCTGCCTCTCAGACTGTGGATAATGTAGAAAAAATCATAGCAAACTTATGAAGCTAGAACACTGAAACATTTTTCAGCCAAAAATGCTTGCCTCGGAAAGTTTGGTGGATAAATCTGCTACAACTTCCATATGTGTCTTTCGTTCTTCAATCAGACAGTTAACTTTCATGGACAATTCCTCATTAAGCCATATGTTGTGCTTTTCAAGAAGCTCCTTCTCCTACAAATACAAAATTGAACAAATTATTAGGTGGGATTGTATGATGATCATCAAAAGAAATCAGGTGGAAATTTGTGAGAACCATAAATCAAGAGAAATTATACATACTTTTGACATCAAATGTGATCTTAGAGTTTTGACATCAGAGTAATAAGCAATAAACAGAAGTAGTGAAACAACAGGGTTGTTAAGTTATTCTTTAAGAAGATTGCATGCTTAGATAACATGTTATAAAGCATGACACAAGTACTTTATGTCGATGAATTCCTCTAACATGAAACTCTCCCCTTGAACAACAATTAAAGAGAAACACATGACTATGTTGAGAAGTCCATTAATGAAAAGGTTCCAACGCAGGAGGACTACCTAAAGTGAAGTGACTTTATTGTTGCATAGATAGTCATTAGAAAAAGTACATCCTTGAACAACTAATGGACGAGCATTATAAAAACAATATGTGGTCTGTTTACCATAAATAGGAAAGTGATAAAATGAGTAGATCTAAAAACAAATGTATTGCAACAAGGCTACATGGTTTCGACATTAAACTAACTGGAAATTAAAAAACAGACTATCAGCCTATCTAACATTAAGCCACTAACACAATAAGCCCAACCTGAAGTTTTACCCAAGATATATAAGATAGAAAAAGTCACAGCACTAAAAATGTCATAAACTAAAATATTTAGTTATATAAACATTATTATTGCAATTAATTCACATATGTAATAGGTCATCAACATCAGTGACCGTACATGCAATGAGAAAACAAGGTAGCAACGGCTAACACACGATAGAATCTCAAATCACAGACATGTAACAGAGAAATATAACACATTTACAAGAAAATAGATTATCTGTACAGTCAACCATAATAATTGGAATATGGAAAACAAACCTGATTGACATGATTACAAGTAAAACGAGTGCGTGCACATTCCGCTTCTAGATCTAACAGTCTTGCTTCCTTTTCAGCAGCACTTTCGGCGAGATTATTCTACCAAAAAAAACACAAAATAATTCAAGCAAAATCCTGATTTACTCGATTTATGACCATTCAAATTAATATACCAGAAACAAAAAAAAAATTAACACAACCAATTCTACCAAAATTTTAATTTTCTCAATCTATGGCCATCAATGACCCTCAGCTGGAACGCAATCAGCATAGATAAGCTGAATGGAACAAAAAGTGTCCAAGAACAGATTTAACACATATTGATCAATATCATTGACATAGGCAGTAGGCTGCCAACAGATAATGAGAGTTCCTCAGGGAAAAAATATAAACTTAGTTAGGTCCAGTATGTGTGAGCCAAATGCACTGTGACATAAAAATACAGCAAAAAGGTCACAAACAAAAATCAATGCTAGTGCAAGTAAGATCAAAACTCAGTACTGCAGAAAGATTGAAGTTAGCTTGATTGGGTGGCATAACACAAACACCAAAATATAGCTAAATTTTCTCTAATGGTACAAATTTGATACAAACAAATTCTACATTATCAACTCATAAATCACAAACTAAAACAAGATAGTTAATCCAGAATGCATACACAACCATATGACCACACAGGAAAACTTTGACAGTTTATAAATCAAAACATGTCATCAACCTTACCTAGAGACAAAAATGAAAGTAATAGAATGCATTGCTACAAGACATATCAATAGACATACAATTTCCTTTCGGAAATAAGACTACATGTATTTCCGCTCTGTTTCGTTCTAATTGACATGAGGCAAAGTACTGATAAAGTCAAGGCTAGTTAGCCAGCAGAAAAGGCTTTGTTTGCTGCTTTGGAACTGCAATTCTAACAAAGTATAGTGCTACCTCATGATCTAGAAACAGCTTCAGGCCACTGCATAAAGCTAAAAACAAACTAATTCCACCTGCTTATTAGCCACCTGAGGTTACTAGTTAGATGCAGCAATTATTGAATACTAACATGGTCACAAGATACAGATGCTTTTGATTCAACACCATCATATGATTTTATTAGGGTTAGGTCTTGTAAATGATTCCACTAAGAAGTCATGCACCTGCACGTGTTCTTATAAATAACCAAAAAAAGAGAAAGCAAAAAAAAGAAAAGTATTAATAAAATGAGCTTTTACCTGCCAATAAGGACATGTTTAACAGGTAAACATTAATACACATGCTCTTCAAAGGTGACTTTCTTGACATAGTAACTCGATCATTGTTCACCCATATTTTTGCAATATTGGAAATTTTGCATAGCAATTGCATTTTAATATCACAGTAAACTCGGGGGAGGAGAATGTCCCAGTGGTTCAATTTCAATTATAGTATAAGCTAGGCTACATGTCTGACTGCATTAGCCAAGTTTCATATACAGACTATCTGACCTATAAATGCTGAACATAAATAGAAGGAACAAATAAAAAACTATTTGCTCTTTGAAAATGAAAAATGTGTACTCATGTTCCGAAGATGGATCCTCAAAATTCAAGACCGAAGGACACATTCTTTTCATTAAACAATCAGAACGATGGAGCATATAGACTTACAGTCTTGTCTAAATAGCTCTGAAGTGTGGCGTTTTTCTCTCTGACCTCTGCATCTTTCTGTTCCAGCAATTCCAGCAAATGCCGTTTAGACTTGTTGAGTTCACCTACTTCTAATGATAGCCTTTCAGTCTCTCCGTCCTTTGCAATCTGAGAACATAAAAAATAAATTAAAAAAGTAGATGGTTAAAAATAAAGAGGTGGAAATGTTCAGAGTAGAAAAGGAAACTATAAAGTTAAAAGGAATAGGGCAAGGATAGGCAAAAAAACGTCTCACAGCCTTGAGATGAAGCTGGTGCTTCTCAGCTTGCGCATCAGCAATCTCTAATAACCTCTTCTCAAGGGATGCAGATAGCTGAGCGTTCTCCGCTCGAACCCGCGCAAAGTCAGACGAAAGGGTCTCGTAGCGTTGCTCAAGGAGGGCGCAGTTCTGCTCGGTTGCGATGGAAGAGGCATCGGACTCTGCCTTCAAGGTGTCTAGCTGGCGGTGGAGGTCGCGGATGGCGGCGTCAGCGCGCTCTGCGACAGCGGCGGCGTCATCTGAGATGAGTCGGAACTCCTCCTCCGAGAGGAAGAGCGGCATCGTAAGCGGCCGCCACAAGCGGTGTGAGATCAGCGATCTGAAAACCTAGATCTGGAAATTTCCAAGGAAAAGTGTTAATGGAAGCGGAGGGATTCGACGACAGAGAACGGGCGATGAGCGAGGGAGAACGCAAGGAGTGAGGCGGTGGCCAAGACGCATATTTATGCTTTAGTTTGACAGTACGGATCGTCCGGATTGGATCCCCTTGATCAAATCGGAACCGTTAAATGTG
>JAOBBC010000017.1:111476-121731 GCA_025388495.1 Curcuma longa
TGATGGACCGCCAAGAAGGTGGATTCGAGGCGAGGATACTAAAAAAGATTAGTTGACATGTTCAAAGACAGATTTCAGTGGCGTGCATAAAAATATACCAGTTGAGAATCTACGCAGTTCAATTCCCTCAAAAACCAGTAGGACGTTTGATTCTTCATTTCTGCTTGTTTCTTTGCTCAAATGTTCAATCACTGCCACTGGCTCACACATTACACGTTCATCTAGGAATTCTGAGATTCCCTGTGTAAAGTATTTTTCTTAGAGTGTTTGGCATGTTTTGTAGTGCTATTCAACTTCATTAATGTTCCGAAATTTATTTAAATATCCCGAAACCTGTGAATCAGAGTTTTCATATGCAATTTGAGGGAGATTGATGCAGAGAAGAGGCAACCAAAGTAGGCCAAATTAAAGTGTAAGATTGTATTTTTTTTCTTGTTTTTTTTTCCTTTTTAACCTTACAACTTGTATCTTGGTGTGAGGATGACATCCTAACTAATGATTCCAGCAAGTGAAGGCCACACAGACCTCTGCGGCCCTCACAGCACCTACTTCACCATGATGAATTGTACGATGCATGGATGGATTATCGATCTAAAGTTGCTAGATTTGGCAGAGGCACCACCTGTTGCATGAATCTCACAAAGCCATATCGTTGTCTGAAAGAGACTAGTCTGTGAAATAACACCTGGATCACTGTTCCTCCACATGGATCTGTACCTCCATGGTTATGTCAGGAAGCAATGCAACAGCGTCACCATCCTCCTGCCTGTTCCTTATATCTGTGTCTGTGAATTAACTTTAATTTGGTCCCCTCATGGCTTCTTCCTCATTTTATGAACTTGTTAAAGGGAGAGAAATGCAATTCAGGAACCATGGAATCATGTGTAACAAAATATAATGAGAAAAACCTTTCCCTTTGTAAGAGATTGTGATTCTAATCTAAATGCCAACAGAGATAATGGCAGTTAGATTTCAACAGTCCTTTACGGTTACAGTGGGTTTGGTAAGATGAAATGGAAGGAAAATGGTCTAGCAACAGAGATAGAAGGATCTACCTAGTTGATGATTTAAGTAAACTAGATGAGTAAAGCGAGTCAAATGTGTATAATGAATTAGGCAAACCGAATTAGCCAAGCTGTATCGACTAGCCAAACTGAGTGAGTCAAGTAAAATGAGATAAATTGTGAAAGACCAAATGTGCAAGGGTGACTAGACAAAGGTGATTGTAATTCATTCTAATTGTCATACTATTTTATTAATAACTTAGGATGAATTATTTCATTCTATGCTTCTATACTTTTAAAACAACCTCTCTAAAGAGGACATGCTGATCTCTTCTATTCTCTTCACCACCATAATTCCCATCAACCCTAATAACTATGGAAAAAAGGCTTTCAACTCGAGTCTATGTTTAATTTTGATCAGTAAGGCTGACTAGCCCAAAGTTGACTCCAAGTTCTTCAACTTAATGATCTAATTCTATTGAATATTGGATTAGCTAGAATTGCTACGTTGCGCGACAAAGAATCCGCGACCTATGGCGACACCCGTGACCCATCGCCGTTGTTGCCGCCCTCACCGTGCCATCCAGCCACCGTCGGCCGCCGCCTCGGCCGCGATCGACGCGTCACTCGCCGGCACGTCGACCGATGTCGGATTCTGACCGGATAGTGGTCGAAATCCTGCGAATTTGGCCAGAAACAGCCGCCCCCACTGCGCGGCCACTGTCAACGGCGATCGGGCCGGATTCTGGCTGAATCGCGGCCGGAGACTAGCCGAGTCCAGCCCTATCGCCGTCGATAGTGGTTGTGCCATTTTCGCACGCTGGTCCTTCCTCGGCCAATCTCCGGCCGCGATTTGGCCGGAAACGGCGCTGCCACTGTCGACCCTGTTTCCGATCGGATTCCGGTCACTATCCGGCCGAAATCCGACGTCGGACAGAGCGCCGACGAGCGGCGCATCGATCGCGCCTGAGGCTACGGCCGGTGGTGGCTAGATAGTGCAGCGGCAGCGGCGGTGGATCGCGGGTGTCACGTACGGGTCGCAAATTCCTCGTCGCACAGTGTAGCATTTCTCTTGGATTAGCATATCAAATGACAGATTCTACCATCATTCCATCTTATCGTCTGTTTGATTCCTTGGTTAATCGTTTCTTTTGCTATTTGCAACTATTTTACTTTAATCTGTTGGCTGAGAATGTATTTTGGAGGTTCCTCTTAACCCTAAATTTCATTTATATAAGCCGTCAAAGTCCTGGGTCCATGTTCATCAGATAAGTAGGCATGCTCTGCAAAGATGGGACTCCATAACCTTGGCCGGTCCCATGTGTGCCAATATTTCTTAGATAGTGGATTACAGTGTGTCATATGCTTCCAATTTGTACCTCGAATGCAAGGCTGTGACGCTAAGCTGAGTTTTCTTCCTTGTCAGAACAACCTTTACCACCAATTCCATACTGAGATTTCCCAAACAGTGTTACCTTCCCCCCTCCTTCCCAAGTAAAGGCTGTGCCATAATTTTTTGGCAAAGTTAAAATGAGTTTGAGTTGATTGTAAAGGCTGTGCTTCAACGAGAGTTTAATTATCGAAGTAGCCAAAGGGAACTGCTAAATTTACAATAAGAAAGATAGTCATAACCAAAACAATTATTTCAGGTTTCAAAAAGGGCACTGAATCATGAACCACGCTACAAAAACCTATGATCAATCCGACTCTTTTTATACAAACAATGCGCACACCAAGCCTTGTGAGTGAGAGAATTGACATAATTCATGATTGACTGGGACGTGATACTTCACCATCAACAATTGTTCATTTTCTTAACTTCTCCCTCCTGTTTTTCGATTCAAAAGAGCAGCAGCTTTCCTTTTCATGCGCCAGTGTCCTTTTGCATGTGCTAGGCTGCCTGCCTGATGATAAGATCAAAAGAAAATGGGGCACTTGTTGAATTTTTTTTTTCCTCTCCCTTGTCCGGACGATCCGATCGACTGTGATCGTCAAGGATTAGTTATGTTGATCTGACCACGGCCAGAAGGATGACTGATCGTCTGTGCTGCAGAACATGTTGCACAGGTTCTCTTCCTGGATGCTGCTGCTGCTGCCAATCTTGGGCGCCTCTGGCTTGAAGGTGGCATGGAGCTGAGGAGCACTTGGCGGCCTGTAGGAAGGAAAGAAATTTCTGCCCTGGTTGAGATCTGAAGGGCTCTCACTGATTGGTGCTCTCGAGATCACCAAGTTGATGTCAGAGCTGTTCTCGCTCCTCATGCTGCATGATCCTTCTGTTTCCTTGTTCAGATTGATTGGCTCAGAGGTCTCCTTCCCTTTGAGTGTCAACAGCTGCAACTCATCAATTATTAACTAATTAACACAATGGAAAGTGAAGTACCTCATCAATCATGATGTAACATTCTTGAGAAATGCTACAGTTCGCAACAGTGGTGCCAAAGGTACCTCGCAGAGAAGCTTCTTGTTGTGGGCTTTGAGGGATTCGTTCTCTTCATTCATGGCATCAAGTTGCCTCTTGAGCTCCTCATGGTCCTTCTCCAGCTTCTTGGTCTTCCACCTGGCCCTCCTGTTCTGGAACCAGATGGCCACCTGCCTGGGCTGCAGCCCCAGAGCAGCGGCCAGCTCCAACTTCCTCTCTGGCTCCAGCTTCTTCCCCAACTCGAAGCTCCTCTCCAGCGTCCTCACCTGCTCCAAGCTCAGCCTCCGCTTCTTCTCCCGCGAACCGTCGTCGTCCGATACCTCTTCCTCCTCCATGTTTCTGCTTCTTCTCTTCCCCACAAGCGCCGGCGGCTCCGCTCCCGCACCCGCGCAGTCACCGGACAAGAGCCTCAATCCAATGTGCTGCGCGCCGATGATGGAGTGCTGGCGCCTCTCCTCGTCAGGAACATTCTGCAGCAGCAGGTTTGCGGGGAAGAATGTAGCAGGAATTCCATTGTAAGTCATCGAGACGATCGATGGAGAAGCCAATTGGCGGTCACTGAACCAAAATGCTAGCACAGTGGAAGATGGCCGGCTTCTGCCATGATCGATCAATTAGGCTAATTTCTGGAAGGGATGCGAGATTGAAGAAGAGAAGAGAAACACTCGCATGGATTATTTGTGGAGGAAGTGGAAGATAACAATGTGTGCTGCTAAAAAGGACAAGATGTGGAGTCTAAGTTACAGCTAAGGCGATGCAGAATGCAACGGATTGGTGTATATGTAGTGTAGGGGGCGTCGTCATCAGCTGCAATCTTCATGGAGTTGAAGTCCTGTCATGGTCTCATCATCTTGCTGTAATATAAGCATGGCTGTGTATCATGGGAGAACAGTGGCAATTCGGCAAGGACTATTTGGGTGCTGTCGAGCCTTTTCAACATTACAATAGCATGTTGGGCTTTTAATTGGTTGTGTTTACTTGTGAAGAAAAAGAAAGACTCACTCAAGGTCAAGGAAGGAGGTTTCAGTATATATCCTTCTCATCTACTCGAGTAAACAAACCACAGAGAATTCTCAGCTCTTTCAATCTTGATTGTGATGATCAATTGGCTCAGTACTTATCTCGATTATGCCATTAAAGAATTAAGAAATATTTCATTTTTTTTTTCTTTTTTGGTTGGCAAAATGTTTCACGAAATATCATTTGAAAATAAAATAAACCCCTTTTTTTCTCATGGGCAATGTGTGGTCTGGGTTTCCAATCCGCTAAAATGGCTTATTTATTATATCAACAGAGCCCATTATTCCATGCAAAAATGTCATATCAGATTTTAGAAAAAAAATAATAATAGAAAGAATAAGCATAGAAAAACAGAGAGAATAAATCAAAATTTTGAATGCCGCGTAATGACTTGAGATAAGATTTGGTTTAGGAAGTTGGATTTTTTATTATGTGAAAATCTTAAAATAAAAGTATTTTTGAGAGGTTTGTCCTTGTCTACGACACTTCGTGAACTTTGAAAGTTTTCGTACAGGATACTAAATTTGAAATTTTAGTCACGTAGTCATCCCTCGCATAGACTAATAACGGGCAAAAATGTCACCTAACAC
This sequence comes from Curcuma longa, assembly GCA_025388495.1. Taxonomy (NCBI): domain Eukaryota; kingdom Viridiplantae; phylum Streptophyta; class Magnoliopsida; order Zingiberales; family Zingiberaceae; genus Curcuma; species Curcuma longa. The sequence continues at coordinate 116,510 of JAOBBC010000017.1, forward strand.
GGTGTGATGATAGGATCATAGATAGATGGATTTTTCAGAGTGTCACAGTTCTGACTCTCTATTGAAATATACACATATTCTATTTAACAAAAAAACTTATGAGAAGCAGCACAACATACAATTACCTGAGTGGATAGAGCTACCATGTGACGGAGTGACCATATTACAGTCCATGATTCTAATACCCAAATGGAACATGACGTTTTACAACGATGGATCGATCGTGAAGGTCATTTGTCAGTGACCTTAGCACTTTCCAAAATAATAATAATAATAATAATAATAATAATAATAATAGTAGGTAAATATTAGAAGGCGTCTCATTTTTTGAAATCTTCAAAGGGATGCTATTTTTTTTATCAAAAGAGTATTGTTCCAACCGATACACCGTGGTTGGTACAAACGCTAGTTCAAGGTTATGCCGATGTGCACGCTCCTCGAAGAGAATCGCTCGAAGAGAAGAGAGACCCTGAAAAGCACTAAAAAAGAAGAGAGTTAGAACGACGTCAGGGTTAGATCCCGGCAAGTCACTTCGACGCTCAAGTTAAGGTTCGACGCAAGGAGTTAAAGGCTTGAAGAAAGTAGGGTAGATATGTGTGCGTACCTTGTCCATGGACATGAGCTACCTTTTTATAGGAGTTGGTCTCTGAAATATTAGCATCCATTTAGAAATATTCTCATATACTCGTTCAGCTTTGGAAGATTCCGTCCATTGCTAAATATTTGAGAGTGTGTTCCTGTTTTTGCAGAAGAATCGGTTATATCCTCTCCAGATTAGGCGGAACGACCCTGTCTTCAATAAATATCGCGTGCAGGAAGTTGATCTGTAGAGATTGTGTCGAGACCAGGTCATGAGATCGGCACATGATGTTGAGATCGAATTCTAATATTAGTGTGCAATACTGAGACCAAACCATGAGGTCGGCGTGTGTTGCTGGGACCAAGTCATGAGGTCGACGCGTGATGCTGGGACCAAACCATGAGGTCGACGCATGAAGTGGGAGATATGTACAGATTGTGGCAGGAGCTCGGTGTTTGCTTAAAGAGATCGATTGATGTCAGAGAGAGCTCGACACAATGCTTAAGGTAGCATACCGAAACTCGAGAGAGGGAGATCGGGGCTTCCTAAATTGATGAATGCTTATTTTTACTTATTTTTTCCGTATCTCCCATCGTACCCGAAGTCCACATCATTTCTAAATTAAATATCCTTACCGAATCAAGTACTTTACCCCCACCAACAACCCAGATTTAATTATCCAACTCCCCTGCAGAGTACATTGTTCTTATTATTATCTTCCGTTTAAATCCTGAATCGGTCAGGCATGTTATAGCAGCTACGAAACCATTACTGCTATACATGTTGTAGCAATTATGATTTCATGACTACTACAATGCATACTTAATCTGCTAAAAAATATTCATATTATAGATGTTATGATTTTATAGCTGTTACAATGTGGATTCAAACCTGTTTACCTACCATTTACATTAGTAGCTATGAACTATAACTGTTACAATTATTTAGCAGTTATGATTTTGTAGCTGCTACAACCCAGATTTGACCTATTTACTTAATATTCACCTTGTACCAGCTATGAAATCGTAACTATTAAAACATATATAGCAATTATGATTTCATAGTTGTTGTAATGTGCCCAATAGATTCAAGATTTAGACAGAAGATAATAATAAGAATAATATAATGGAGGGCAATTGAATAATTATACAAGAGTTGCTGGTGGGATGGACACTAGCATAGCCAAGTGGGACCGAGGGGATGCGACCGCCCCCCATTTAAGAAAATTTAAACTTATATATATAATATGTAAAATTAAAATATATTTGATTCATATTCAATTTTTTCTTCAGTTTTTTTGTTAAAATAGTCTCAAACTCTCACCGACACTTTAACTAGTTGATACATCATCATTCATTGTTGAAAAATTAAAATTGAGCACATATTTAGAAAGTACTTAACCTAAACTATCCATTGGTACCACTTTTGTGAGACAATATCACAATTTGGAACAAACTCGTCGGTCATCTTCTCTCGCTAGAGTTGCACAATATATTTCTTATCATTGTCATGGGTTTTTATCATCGAAAATTATAATTTGAGAAAGCTTAGACTCAATTTCAGTACTTAAAGTGTGATTTCGGAGGCTGTGATTGCATCAAGTGGAAGTGGAACCTTAGTTCACTTTTTGATTGTTAGTTCGATTTTTGGACATTTAGGCTCGATCAAAAATTTTAAATTTTGATTGATTAATTGAGGTGTGTTGTGATTTTCAATAAGTATTGAAGAAAATAATATTGAAGATCCATGGATCATTTTTTTCAACTAGAATCAAGGGTTTGAGATCGAAATTTTTGAATTTAAATTCGTTTTTAACTCTTTAAATTTAAAATTTAAGTTTTCAAATTATGAAAATAGACCTACACTAATATTTTAATATTTTTTTAAATTTAATTTATATATTTTAAATATTTTTAAGTTTTTAAAATTGAGTAATGTGATTTTGAATGTGTCGATAAAGAATTATGAAATATAATTTTTAAAAATTGTGATGTACAATTATAAAGTAAAATATAAAGTTAAAGACTTTTTTAAAAAAATTAATTTGAATTCGTCCCTCCCAAATAAAAATTATGACTAACCCAGGATGAAACGTTGTTTTTTTATAAATAATAATAATTCTTTGATTTATTAAAAAAAATGGAGATGTTCTTTTCACTTTTATTCATTAATAATTTTTTACTTTTATTTTGACTTCTTTGACCAGCAAGCACTACACAACATGGTCTCAAATAAAATTTGCGTCTGACGTCAAAATTTGAATTTATTTCATCCGTCGCGTCGTATAAATTAATCCTTCCCTTTTATTCCATAACGCCTCAAATGATTGCCATTTGTCATTAGATTGCTGGAACACGTAGCAATACTAAATGTAAGCAATAAACTATAATAAGTCGTTACTATGCCCTAGATAACGAAGGAAGGAAGCAGCATTTTGCGTCTCCATGTCCCTCCCTTTATAAATAAATACATATTCTTCTGCAAATCTGTTACATCATAACCAACTCAATTATATCCCGAGGATAAATACATGTTCGTTCAAGCCAAGAGCCAAGAGAAAGGAAAGGCTCTCGACCGACTCAAGGCAACAGTCAACCCGCAACTCCATTTCTTGCCCTCTATTACGGGCATGGTAGTAGTTTAGAACCAGCCAGTTATGGCGCCTCAAACTCAAAGAGTGACGATTCCTGGAAGAACAAAAAATTAATTGCTGGAACGTATTTTCCCTGGATTTGATTTAGATCCCATCAATTCATGCATTGCGACGGTTGTATTTTTTCCAAAAAAAAATTCATCATAAAATTATTGATTTCCATAATTAATGAATTGAACAGGGATAGTATTACTATTTAACAAATAAATCATCGTAAATTAATTTTTCAAATGAATGAGAAATTAATATGATGTAAATTTTGACTTGCATATGAGTTGGACATGAATGAGATTACATGAATGTTAATTCGAATATGCATTGTTATAGGTTAGTACATCTAGATCAAGAAAGTCAAGATCTTATTCAATTGACAGTGATACGACAAAGACAAAGTCCGATCTCATGGTCGACTGGCTCAGTTCGATGCCCAATCCCATAACTAGTTTGACTCATCATCTAGCTCGACTCAAGGCCCCCGCACTTTAAGCCCGAGCTCTCCCCTCTAGCTCAGTTGTCGATCTTCGACTCGACTCTCTGATCAACCATCCGAGCTCTCCACTTTAATCCAGTGGTCGAGTGGTAGCTCGGTGCCTTGGTCAACTGCCCGAGCTCTCAACTCTAGTTCGGTGGCCGAGTGGTGACTCGACCCCCCTGGTCAACTGTCTAAGCTCTCCACTCTATCCCAGTGGCCGAGTGGCGACTTGGCTCCTTGGTCAACCAACCCTACGACTCACTGAGCACTCCACTCAGTACTCTACTAGCTTTGCTCCCAACTAAATTCGTGATCTCTTAGCTAGAAGTCGATCCCTCCATTAGCTCAGCCTCTCCAAGTCCGTGCTTCTGCCTAGACTGCCGTTAGAAGGACACATGCAAGTATGGGCGATAAGATTCTTAACTACCGCGGTGACGAAATATTCTCCTTATCGGCGATAGAACATCTCCTCCAATGACTCCATATAATGGTCTTGCTCCTCGTAGGCAGAGGTACAGGCACACGTGAACACAGACCATCTTCTCCCTCTCCTGCTTTCTCTTCATCTCCATCTTGATCGGAGAGTTGATTTGAGCGTCTGAGCGGTTGAGTTAGGGCACCCCTGCCTCCGTTCTCACTCTCTTCTTTTCTTTGCAATTTGATAAGAGTGCCACCGTCTCTCTCTAGTTTGTGGGTCCTGCGTGACTTTATCATCATCAGAGCCAGAAATACTGACGACTCATCCATAGGCGATCTCAAGTAGGAACATGTGTGAATGTCGATCCGTGTAAAACTATTGAAGGGTGTAAAATCAAAAATTTCTAAAATTTAACTGTAAAATTAACCAATTGATTATCAATAAATAAATAAATAAATATAATTACTTGAACGATTAATCATATTAATCACAACTATAATATTAAAAAAAATGATAAATCCCAGTCAGTCTCATGGACTCAATCCCTGGGGGTGGCCGGTCCGGTCCCACGGAAGTTTCCCACCGACCACCAGGGTAAATCGGGAAGCGCATACGGCGGCCAATCTGGATGCCCAACATCCTTTGATTGTGTTTCCCATTTGGAAGAAATAATCACAACTATAATATTAATTTAATATATATCGTAGTTATTGATTAATTGAATCAATTAATTGCAATCGATAATGTTTTAAATGAAAAGACACACCATATATTTTTTTCACCTTTTGAAAAAAATCCTTCACCCCTCGCAATAACCTTTCATCCCTATAAAAGGAAACTCGCTCCTTCTCTTCAATTATCGAGCTAACTCGATCAACCAAGTCACCAACCTCCCGATTTCTCGAGCAGTTGAACTTGCCGAGTTGACTTGACTAGTCAAGTCGTCAACTTCCTGAGCACTTGTTGAGTCGGCAGGACCAAATCCTTTAATCTCAGTTCGGATCCTCTGCGCCACTAAAGCCTCTGCGCCCCTGCGCCACTCAGAAACGACAAACTCCTGCACGCTTATCGCACGTGAGTCTTCGCCAAAAACCTTCGG
>JAOBBC010000017.1:131046-143181 GCA_025388495.1 Curcuma longa
CCAGTACACTACCACCTGAGCTTCTGCCTTCATCAATGAAATTGAAGCATTCATCAAAATGCTTATCCAATTCTGTCTCTGGTGTATCAAACACTGAGAATATAGAAGAATGTATAAATTAATCGAATGTTCTAATAAAAATAGTGCAATTAATGCATCTGTGAAGGAGAAACGTATGAAAATATGAACATGTTAGTTTCAGAAACTTTGTTATTCTAGTTATTGATCTGATCACTTAAATATATAGATTACTGATCATTGGTAAAGCACCTTCTTTTGTTCATCTCAAGAAGGATTGCATCTTCATACCTAGAATGACCTGCACTGCCTTTATCAGGAAGGCAGATCAGTTATGTTTGGGAAGAGATAATTAATAGTCAAAGACAAAAATACACAGCTTTTCAAGGTAAGGTTCTGTACGTCAATTTGGCCCATGAATTTGTGTACGTACATTTGCAAAGTATCAATTCAAACAAAAACTAAGCTAGATGTTAACTCGACACATTTACATTATCTTGTGTAGGGGTGGTATACCGTACCGTACCAAAAATTTTATATCATACCGTATACCGTATTGAAAGTTTCGGTATTTGAAAAATATATACTGATACCATACTGAAATTTTGATATACCGAATTTTTGATATGGTTAAATTCCAAACTGTTCATACCAAAATTGTTCGATATTTTTTGTATACTGAAATTATAAAAGAAAATATATATATATATTTGTCTAATTTCCAACATCACATTGGTGTTAGATTTTAAAATCAATACCATGATGTTGATTTTCGAAAACCAACATCAATATGATGTTGGATTTTAAAATCCAGCACCACATAGTACTGATTTTCGAAATCCAAAACTAATGTGGTGCTAGATTAATTTCTTTATTAAATAATATATATATTTTATTTTGTTTGAATCCATAAAATAACATTGAATAAATAAACATGAATAAAAAAGGAAAAGAAACAATTCCCGCTGCAAGGTTTAAAATATCAAGCCGTGCCGAGATTTCGATCCTGGACCGTAACGATATAGTTTCGGTATCGTATAGTACCGTACCGGTATAGTTTTAGTATTTTTAAAATATAAAATATATTAATTAAAATAAAAAATTTAATCTAAATATTTACAAATAAAAAATAAAATATTTTTAAAAAATAATAAGATAATTTTATGGGTTTTAATAAAGTCTATTTAAATTATTCCCAATTATAGCTAGGAATTGATTATTAAAATATGATTAAACTTAAGTTTTAAAAAAACGAAACAAAAATCGCGGCGCCCGCGATGGGGGCACGTGCGACCCGCGTGCGAAGGCGCCGCTCGAGCCTGACGTCGCCGCCCGAGCCCGACGACGCCTCCGGTGGTGTCGTCAGGCCCAGGCGACGCCGAGCCCGGGCAACACCTTCGGTGGCGTCTCCCGGTTGGAATCCTTGTGTTGGTGTTGTACCGGTGTTGGTCCGTTGGTGGAACAAATTGCCGATATCGCGCGATACGGCTCGAGATTTCAATCCATGATTCTCAGTTCTATAGCTCAATTTAAAATTATGGAGTTTTAACTGCTTTTTTGAAAACTTAATTTTTAATATACCAAAGTTTATAATTAAAATCGAACTTACAACAATATGATACTAACTAGATTATTTTATTATTTATTTAATAAAGATTCAAATTATCATATAAATTTCAATAAATAAAGATTAAATCCAGCACCATATATGGTGCTGGATTTTAAAATCCAGCATCACATTAGTGTTGGTTTTCGAAAATCAACACTAATGTGGTACTGGATTTTAAAAATCTAGTACCATGTGTTAAGGAACGGTTTCGAAATAAAATATAAAAGAATTTATTCGATATTTTGGTATATTCCGAAATACCAAAAAATAAAAAATCTCATATCGATAGTGAAATTGAAAAGTTTGGTACAGTATAGTACCGTACCAAAATTTTTGATAGATTGAAATTTTCGATATGAACGGTACACATCAATATGGTAAGTTCAATATACCAAAATTTTCAAAATTTTCCCCACCCCTAATCTTGTGGTTTAAAAATCAATTAACAACAAGAAACAATCTGAAAATTTTTGAAGAATTATTTTCAAATAGCAAATCCAAAAACAACTTATCCATGGTGAATAAACTCCGCAATGGCCAGTCCCACGCTTGGATATAGGAGGAGGGTTTGCCAGCCAACAACAAACAAAGACAAATATTATATATAGATCCATCAAACTATTGAGCATCTCAAAAAACAAAACAAAAAAAAAAACACAATGGAAGGACAATCTAATAACAAAATGGGAAACCATAAATTACCAAAAGTTAAGTCAAACCTGAGTATGTAATGATTGGTTGTATAATGCAGCTTGGCTTTGAGCCTCATCCATTAGATAAGTCCATTTGTCAAAGCACCAAATACATTAACTAAAGTATGAGTATTGGGTTCTAGATTTTCCTTAACATTAATTACTTAAATTTTGGGCCATCAACAAGATAAGAACATAAGCAAAAGTGGAATTCTTTAGATAATTAATAAATAAAATATTTGAGTCTGTTTGAATATATGTTTTTATAAACCTTTTGATTAGGTAGATATATGTGACAGGTTCATCAAATCATTACAATTCTTTATTTGTCTGAACATTATGTAGTAGTGTTGTTGTTTTAGTGGACTACCTAGGAAAATTAAAGTTGTCCAGAAGACAACTACATTAAATCCTATCGTGGTTTTAGTTTGTGGGAACTTTTAATTGTAAATTGCTCAAACAAAGATAGAATATGATTTGTGTGCTTGAATTTAATCCACTAGGGATACTTTCTGGGTGAATTTCTTCAAGCCACAATCGAGGATCATTGTCATGATTATTTGTTGTTTTCATCAATTCACGTCTGTCTCAAATACCATTGAACTCTATTCCAGAATATTGCAATAGTCATGCTTTGGTAGTGATCTGATTAAGATGAGAAACTGATTTGAGCATGCAAGTGGTTCCGCAAGCGACCGAAAAGGTTGACTTAAAAGGGGTGTGGTCTACCAGCTATATGACTTTCAAAATTGTCATCGAGGGATCTCAGCGCATACACTCTACTACTTAAGTCAGATTGGATTTGAGTTGGAAGCTAAGCAAGCTTGAGAAGAAGTGTTATGGATCTCCAAGATGTTAGCTTTGGTTGACAATTTAGCTGGCTTTTAATTGGCCTTTGTGAAATGACCTTGGTGCTCCTCTTCAAATGGTCAACATGGTCTAGACAAGAGGTCTGCAAGTATCGCAATGTGGAAGGATGAAATCGCTAAGATGGCAGCTGTTGGGATTCCTAGTAGACATAAACACATAGGAGTGGTGGGAGGCCGCTGCAGGCTTTCCCTAGAGGGAATATCTGTTGGAGATAACTCTCAACTCATGTCTGCACATTGTGCAGATGTGGTTGAGGTGTGCCTTTAAATTGTGTCCAAGTCGAAGATCAAGGTGTGTGCGTGCTGTGGAAGTGCTGTTGAATTTTTCGGAGGCTGTGTGTCTTGCGGAAACCTCTCTGGAAGAGGAACATTCATTGCCGAAAGGGATTTGATCTGTGAAACCGTGAAGGACTTTTCGAGTTAGTAATCGTCCTTTCAATGACGAGCAGTAAGTTCAAAAGATAGTTTGTAAGAAGAACAGATTCAATGATTGATATGCAATCACTGTAAGTGTTTATAGTTTTATTTTGATTATTCGTGCATTTGGATCAACAATGGTATCAGAGCTAATTTGAATGCATAATTTTAGTTTGCGGTTATCTCATGATTTTTAATGATTGCAAGATCTTGAATGGACAATATACTTAGGACCATATGAATTCGATAGCATGTTTATCTATTGTACAGTAGAATTTCTGCATGTATGCATTTTCTGTGCATGTTTGATTCATCGACTAAACATTATAACACTTAATGTAGGAGCATGCATGTACAGATTTTAATGATGCATGAGATTGCTATCATAAATGTTTATTATAAGTAGCATGAGATTGATATTGGGCGTACATAAATTTATTAGGAATTTTGGTTTGATGTTGTATTTGCCTTCTAAATGAGCAATCTAATAATGCATGTTCAATACATGGTAGATTGTATTGTTCCGAAAAAAAAAAGAGTCGAATGGTGACGAAATGGAATTGTCGTCAATCGTATTGAAACAGTCGTGCTTGTTTAAACACAACAATGAGTGATATTGGCACAGGTCGAGTGCTCCTAGGTAGTGCTGCTTCGCAGGTGCAATCGGGACTTGATAAACCTACTCGAACTGAGACAGCAGAGTACTATCGAGCAGTTTGGTACATGAAAGCATGGCCGTCGAGTGGTATTATTATAGTGCTCTGGCACGCTAGTACTACTCAAGCATGCCATGACTAAAATCCACTTGGACTTGGGTTGCCGAGTGGGTATTCAACGTGTCGAGTGGGTGTTGGGAACCAACTAAGACTCGGCTCGCACAACTCGGACTTAGCTGACTCTGAGAATTGGCACTCGAACTCGGCTGGCTCGAGGAGTCGGCATTGTCTTCAAATCGCATGACTCGAGGCTGATGAGTGGGAGTTTGGAACCCACTCGGACTCGATTCAAACAACACGAGTCGAGTCTTCCGAATGACTGTGTTGGCCAATTTGACACCAAGATGAATCTCTATCGAGTGGGTACGTTGGTCGAGTCATCCGAAATGAACCTGTTCAGACTCGATTTCGACTGGACTTGGATAGATGAAATGCAGTGATACTCGAGGTGCTCGGGAGGAGTTGGTCACACACTCAAACCCACTCGGACCACTCGGGATTCGACTTCTAGAGTCGGCGGTCGACTAGTCATTCGATTGAGTTATCATTAATCGACCAATCCAATGAACCAGTCAACTGGAGCTCCTAAAATTGAGAAATTTTATTTTTATTGTTTATGTATTCTTTGTGTTGATTCTATGCATATTTTGAATTGGAATGAGCTGGTTTTGTTACTGATTTTTGTTGATTTTGTACTGACTTTGTTAATTTCAATTTTAGATGACATGGATGATACGCAATATAACTCGTCGTGATGTGTTGCAAAATAAGCTAAGGGAGGCTATCCAAGAGATAGTGTTTGACCCTGCTTATAGAATCAGAGGACACATTAGTAGACTCGAGAAATTATTCTGGAGACTCGAGTAGTAAGATTTTCTTATCCTGGACAACTATAGGATTTGGACCTTAGTGTGCTCCCTTTCGACCAATCTCAATGAAGTAGCACATCACATATGAGGGTGCTATAAGGGACACGTCACACATGCAGAGTTGTGTATAGAGCTACTTCACCAAGTGGATCAAGAAATATCACCTTAAGAAGAGGATCCTGAAGAGATTGAGAGGGATCCAAAAGATAATCCAAATGTGGATTCAGAAAATCCAGAAGCCGATCTGCCTGAGAATGCCTTAGCTGAGACTAGAAAGATAGAGATTTTGTTGATTACTATTGTACTAATGTTTGTTCTAATGGGAGTAGTAAGAACTTATCTAAATTAGAGTTGTTTATGTTATGAGTTAACAGAGTATATTATGCGTTAACAAACTTGAAAAAAGAATGTTATGTGTTAACAGTCTTAAAAGAATCATTAGTTCATTTAATGATGAATTCATGTCATGACTAGTTTATTTAATGATTAGTTATTCATTTTTAGTTCATTTGATGGAATGTGTGTAATATAATTGATCAATATTGGTTAGATTGGATCATACGAATGAATGAATGGAAACATTGTTATCACTTGATTTTGTATACCAACTCAGATTTGTATTAAGTCAATCAAAAATTACATACATATAAATTACACCAAATAACTAAATAATATATTTATTTATAGTAGATTATGACTACTAAGAACATCATAGCTGAATTCAAGAAAGGAGAAAAATTATATGAGGATAACTACAAAATATGACATCTTAAAATGTAATATGTTCTTGAGGAACAAGAAGTTCTACATGCAATTGTTAGTGAGATGGAAGTAACATATTTCCACAATGATATGATATTGTCCACTTTGGGCTTAAGCCATGGTGGTTTTATTTTTGAGATTTCTCCAAAAGTACTCATACTAATGAAGATATCTTCCATCTTATAAACTCATGATCTTTTCTATGTATTTCTAATGTAGGACTTTGATTGCATCCCAACAATCCTCCCCTTAAACAAAGGACTACTAGAGCCCCCTACCATCATCCCCATGGTTGGGGTCCAGACCTCCCCTACCTCCTTTGTTTTTTTTTTCTAAGGGTCCTCCTCAAACAAAGGACCATTAGGAGCCCCCTACCATTATCTCATGATCCGGATCCGGGTCTCCCCTACCTTCTTCGTTTTTCCTGAGAGTCTCCATATGACTCTATATAAACTATGATTTTGATACCAATTGTTAGTAAGATAGAAGTAATATTTCTCCACAATGATATGACATTATCCACTTTGAGCCTAAGTCCTCATATTGTTATTTTTGAAATTTTCTCAAAAGGCCTCATACCAATGGAGATATTTTTCATCTTATAAACTCATGATCTTTTTCATGTATTTCTGATGTGAGACTTTAATTGTATCCCAACAACAATAAATCAATTATGGAAGAACCAACTGATGGTTTAACAACACAACATAAATGTGATCATGTTGCCTATATGACATGGAAGAAAAATGACTCTACTACTGCTAAGGGTATATTGATTAGTTCAATGGTGGATGACTTGACTTATAAGTATGAGTCATTACCATCGGCTCATACTGTTTCGGTTGCCCTTAGAGAAAAGTATAGTGGAGTAAGCTGAGCAAACTTTGACAGCTATAAAAAATGCTCGAATGTCTCCATGGTCGCGAACATATGAGGAAAATGACTAAAATGATTTGAGAGCTAAAAGCTACTAGTCATGAGTTGATTGATGAACAATAAGTTCAAGCAGTAATTCGTTCCCTTCCTGATTCTTGGGAGAAGATGAAACAGAATCTAACTCACAGTGAAAGTATCAAGACTTTCGTTGATGTCTCATATTATGTTGAACTGAAGGTGGAGAAAATTGAATCCGCAATAATTTCTGACAAGCTTTTATAACTGAAGGTCCTGTTAGTGCGTCTTGATCAAAGAATAAGAGAAAGTGGTTCAAGAAGGAAAAGGGAAAAGAAGTTGGTGTTGTTGTTGCTGGGTTGGGTCTAAACAAGAAATAAAAGAAAAAAACATGGAATATAGATAAGAAATTTAAAAGCAAGCCAACTTACTTTAATTGTGGCAAGAAGGGATACTTTGCTCGGGAATGTACTAAGCCGAAAAAGTTATATCCATATTTATCTTTCATTTATGAGTATTATGTTACCAGTACAGTGTTGTTAACTGATTCTTATCCTTTGTAGATTATATATTCGAGAGCAATAAAACATGTAGTTTATAAGCGAGCTACATTCGTGGAGTATCATCGAGTATAAGCTGACAACAAATGGATATATATAGGAAACAATACAAAAATTAAAGTCAAAGGAGTTGACACATGCAAACTCAACCTACGTGGTAAACGTACATTATTTCTACATGATGTCTTTTATGCTCTGACGGTGGGAGTGAATATTTGTCTGATTAGTTTATGACAATATATAATGATAAAGAGATTATTAGACAACTAACGATCCCAGAAATTCCATAATAAAATAAGATTGCTGAGAGAAGAAATCGAACTCTTTTAGATATGGTTAGGTCTATAATAATTTAAGCTATTTGCCAATTTCCTATTGGGGAGATGCATTATTAACAACAACCTATATACTTAACCGAGTGTTTTCTAAATCTATTTTTTCTATTCCATATGAACGCTAGATAGACAGAAAATCAAATTTGAATAATCTAAGACTTTGGGGGTCAGTTGCTTATATTCATGATACTACTCACAAATATGAAAAAGTAATACTTAGGGGTAAAAAGTCTATCTTTATAAGGTATTCTGAGATCTCCAAATGTTATGTTTTTATTGGTGAACAACAAGATGGAACCATTTCCAAAATAGAATCGAGAGACGTAATTTTTCTCAAAACTAAGTTCCCATCGAAAGGTGACATTGATAAAGTTATTCCACTATTTGAGGAAGATGATACTTTATCAACGATAGAGGTATCATAAGAGATGTCTGAAGCTAGTCAACTTAGTAAGAGTGATTTACCAATTAATGAGCTGAGTTCTTAACAGTCCAACCTACGAAAAAGTAGTTGTAGGATTATTCCTCAGAAAAAATTTGACATTGAGAATGAAGCATTAATGATTCGCCCAGTTGATAAAAAATTTTGAACTGTTGAGGAAGCATTGAAATGCACTGCTAGAGAAAAATGAAAAATTGCAATGAGTGAAGAAATGAAGTTTATAAAAAAGAATTAAATTTGAGAATTAGTCGATCTTCCTCCAGACCGAAAGACTATTAGAAATAAGTGGATTTTCAAAATTAATCAATATAAATCTCGTCTAGTTGCAAAAGGATATCCCAACAAAAGGGTATTGATTTTAAAGAGACATTTTCTCCTGTTGTGAAATTTATATCAATTCGTGTCAATTTAGCTATAGTATCAAATTTTGACTTAGAATTATATTAGATCGATATAAATTCTTTAATAGTAAATTTAATGAGGAAATCTATATAGCATAGCTAAAATGTTATATTATTGAAAGCCAAGAGAATAAAGTATGTAGGCTTAAAAAGTTTATATATAATTTAAAGCAAGCATCAAGACAATGGAACATATGATTTAATAAAGTCATTTTATCTTATAGTTTTGAAATTATTAATGAGGATCATTGTGTTTACATAAGAAAGGAAAAAGGAAGATTTGTCATCTTATCATTATATGTTGATGATATGTTAATAGCTGGAAGTGACACAAAATTTGTAATAGAAATTAAATCATGACTTTCATTACAATTTGACATAATAGATATGGGAAAAATTGAGTACATTTTAGAAGTAAAGATCATGAGAGATTGATAAAAAATCCTTTTGAGTGTCAAAAGAGACTTGTATTATTAAGATGCTATAACACTTCAATATGTCAGATTGCAGCATTGAACAAACACCTATAACGAAATATACTATTCTAAGTAAAAGTATGTATCCTAAGACTCTTGAAGAAATAATCGAGATGAATAAAAAATTATTATTTCTGTTTCCAATGATCTAATACAAGTTTGAAGGGTTAAACAGGTGTAAATTGGGCAGGAGACATTGATGATAGAAAATCTACATCTGATTATCCCTTCTTGTTGAATAATGGTGACATCTTATGGAACAATAAGAAACAGACTTGTGTAACGCTACCGACAATGGAAGCTAAGTATATCGCTTGTTCAACGACTGTATAAGAAGTCGTCTAATTAAAGTTTCTGAAACATCTAAAGATTACCGAGGATAGTAGGAGCCCAGTTACAATTTACTATGACAGTTAAGCTGCCATAGTTTTTTCTAAGGATTCCAAGTATTACAACAAAGGCAAACACATATCTATTAAGTATAATTTTATAACGGATATAATTGACCGAACACTTGGTGATGATGAAAGTCCTGACAGGTTAAGGTTGATCAGATGTCAAGCAACGAGAAAGTCCAGGGAGGTCAAGGTTGATCGGATGTCGGACAACGATGAAGTGTCAAGGTTTATAGGATGCTAGGCAACAAAGAAGTTCCAGCAGGTCAAAGTTGACCAGATACTAGGCAACAGGAAGTCTTGATAGATTAAGGCTAATAAGATGTTGAGTAAAGGAAGTCTTTATAGGTTAAGGTCAAATGGATACTGGATAAGACACGAATTCAACTTTGATAAGGTTGAAACAAGAGTATTAGTCTATTGATAGTGATGCGGAAACGATAGAGCAAACTTCTAAAGACTATGATTTTTGACCCGGATATTAGAATGAGATAATTTTTTATGTGAAACAAAACTTGTTCTGAATTCTTTATTACTCGATATCAATCAACTGATCATGGATATTAGTCGACTAATGTCGATCAAAAGCGATCAGAAGCAAGTTGACTGATCATTGAATTTGATTGCTTGATTCAACTGATAGTATCAATCGACTAATGGGTTGTATCAGTTGACTAATGATAGTTTACAGCGAAGAGAAGCAAGTCGAATTTGATTGTTTGATTAATTAACTGATGAGTTGCATTAATTAACTGATGTCGATCAGAAGGCGAACAGAAGCATATCGACTTAGTTGGTTGATTTGACTAATGGAATCAGTCGATTGATAATTGATATCAATTGATTGATGTTCAAATAATCGACAAAATCAAACAGGTTCAAAGGTCGTTCAAGGGCACGAACAGTATTGGAGACGATATCAATCGATTGATAGGCGGAAATCAATCCAGACCTAAAAGCTTTAAAAGAAGGATTTTGAAGAGTTTTTCACCTCCTGTTCTTGGGGGTTTGAGGACGAAAGATTGCTGTATTTCCAAACCAACAAGAGACATTCGAAGCAACAATAAACATTTAAAGCAAAACTCACTTGTGTAAGCATGTTTGTTTTGATTTCTTTTGATTTTGTTTGTATCTTTGTATTTGTTATAAGAACAGTTTGAAAGAGACTTTTCCGCCTTTGGTATCCAAAAAAGAGAAGTTCATAGTTGAGGAAAATCTAAATCACTAGGAGTAGACCTTGGATTAGTATCTAAGAGGTGGATACCAAGTAAATTTTGAAATTGTCCATGTGACTGTAAGTTTGAGTCAAAGATTTCTGCTATGCATTCAAATGACGAATTCATAATTAAGACAAGAAGCGATTAGAACTATTCACCCCCCCTAGCTCACACTCACAATGTCCTAACATTCAAGCAAGAAGGCTCACTAATTAATGCTAAACAGAGAATAAGTAGGAAGCTATGAATGTCTCCAAACAACAGAGACATGCAAGATGACATTTTCGGGTCATTACTCGTATCAAAGTCGGCGATACGAACATAATAATCCACCAATTTTTAGTTTCCCATACAATCGATATAGATAAATTGCACAAAGAATAAAACGAACCGTCGATCTTCTTATAGATGAATTCATCAGGGAATGCTGGATCCAGCGACTTCGCGACCGTCAATATATGAGTGATGTTCAGGTTTTTCAGCGCTGTCTTATTGAGAGCAGCGCCCACCGATCCCAAGAACAGACCCTGGGCACATCAGGAACCGATCTTAGACACATAATAACATATCAATTATGGAATTCCTAGTACAAATGGCCAACTCAATTTTGATATTCTTATTTTTTTCTCGTTTACCTCCTCGATCTTGCACGGGATGTTGTCCTCTCTTGCATATCTTGCAGCACAGAGTGCCTGGACGCAGGCAAGGAGCTTGTTCCTTCGAAGCTCTTCGTCCTGCGACATGTTTGATCAAATGCCGGTAATTACTGCTAGAAGACAAAATAAGCAATCGAGCGGAATAGAGAAAGGGACGAAGGCCAAGATCTACGGGAGAGAGTGGAGGAGGAGGAGGAAACCGGCGACGAGAGAGTGGAGGTCGAGAAACGGTGATCAAGATGAACAATCGAGAAGAGCAAGACTCGTCGTCGTCGATACGGAGGTCTTGTCCAAGTGTGTGGTTGTCATTAAAAGCAGCAATGGAAACTAAATTTCAATTTAAAATAATTATATAGTCGGCAGCAAATTAATAGAATAATTTAACATCCAAAATACCAAATAAACTCTATTTTAAAATAAATTAAATTAAATCTGGGTCTTAATAATAAAGTTGCGGTTCCAAAGTTACTAAACACATTATTCTAAGCAACTTTTAAAAAAAATTAGATATTAAATTATAAATGAAATCGTATTTTAGATATTAAATAATAACAAACAATGACTAATTTGACTTGGGGGTCCCACCGCTTCACCGGTTTCACATAAGGGTGTAATCGAACCGAATTGAGCAGAACAGTAAGAGGTCCGAGTTCAAACTCGGTTCGTTTTTCCTAAGCTTGAGTTTGACTCGAGCTTTAATTCTTAAGCTCGAGTTCAGTTCGTAATGAAATTAAATAGTTCGCGAACGGCTCGAGCTCGGTTCGAAAATAGCTTATTAGGTTAAACGAGCTTAGTTAATATATAATATTT
>JAOBBC010000017.1:269627-285124 GCA_025388495.1 Curcuma longa
TGTCATGTTTCCAATTCCTCGAGCCACTATGCCCTGGCCAGTCCCGCATTCACCGTGATTTACTCCCCCTCATACTTATGGGGCCGGGGTGGGGGGCCGCTAGATTGGCGGTTCCAACCTTTGCAGGGAGAGAGAGAGAGAGAGAGAGCGTGAGTGTCAAAACTCAAAAGTAGCCGCATTGCGTCTAATTAGTAAGTCATGATGTGGGATGTCATTATGAAAAAAAATTAAAATATATATCAATATATTTTATTAAAAAAGAAATAATATATTACATAAAAATATGAAAATGTAGCATAATATACCATACTACATGAATGAACGTGAAACTTAGATTTATAATGTATCGTGCTGCATTTTCATACTGTATTTTCATATAATATATTATTTTTCTTATTAAAAATTGAATAATGAAGTAACTCATTGAAAAAAGAAACTCCCCGTTATTGCTTCATAAACTTGTTTGAACTTTGGCTAATTGATTTGGTTTATATTACACTGCTTTTTGGGAAAAAGGTGGAGGCTAATTAGTCCAAAAGTGGATGGTTATCTATTGACTTAAATGTTTGGTGAAATTATTAATTAACTTGTGTGTCCTTGGTGATCTATTTGTTAGGGAGTAATGATAGTGTAATGCTTGGCTTGGCTTCAAAGATTGATTTGAACAAACGAACAACCAGATGGGCTTGCCATCATGAGCTCCATTAGTTTTGTTAGGAATTTATGGTGGGGCCAAAAGGGATGGTGCACTGTCCATTAATTTGTACTCTATTTCTAAACATTACCTCAAAATTCAATTAATATGATTTTATTTATTTTTATTTTATTAAAAACTTTATCTTAAAACTATAAATTTATTTTATAGATTTAAAATTAAACTATACTTTTATTGATCTGATTTATTTTTTAATTTTAAAAATAAATATTTTACTCCGAAATCATGCACAGGCTTAGCGTAGCTTCGGACGGAATCTTGTTTGGCCCAGCCCGCGAGCGGAACTGCCCTTATCCGGCCTGACCCGCAGACTGGGTCAGGCCCAACTGCCCGATCGGGCCTGATACAGCACGACAAGATAATAAATTATAATTTTATTCTAGAAAGCAATAAAAGATTTAATAAAAATTTTCAATAATTAAAAAATTATAAAAGAGTTGAAGAACAAAAGAATATTGGTAGTTATATGTACTCTTGATCAGGACTATTTTTAAGAAAATATTTTGATGTACTTCTTCACTTCTAAAAGCATAGAAGTATATTTTATTTGAAACACTTTTGTTTGCCTTCATTCTTTTATATAGGAGAGTATTATGATACATTTCTAACTATTTTAGCACCGGGATAAAATGTTATTATAACAGAATTTTGCATGACATTTTAAAAGGAAAAATAGGTAAATCTAAGCATAAAATAAAATTTGATATTTTACCAAATAGTACACCTAACTTTACCAATTATTTTTTGTCACATTGACACCCATAGAGAAAACAAATGGGCAAATTTAAAAGATCATTAGGAGTACAACAATGCCAAGGGGATGTTGTGGAAGAATTTAGCAATGTCAATATTATGTACACTAAACCCACTTATAGTAATAAACTTCTCTTAGGGAGTAATGCTATTGCTTGAGGGTCTCCTAAACAAGCTATAATCGCTATAACATCAAACTAGTAGCCATTGATACTACCCTACCTTAATCTTTTAACTTCACTACTACTACTATAGCCATTGAAGCTGTCTGATCTGAATCTTTTAACTTCACTACAACTACCATACCAATAAATTATGATAGTAAAGCACGCAAACATAAATCACCAAAGTTTAGCGAGTAGAGACATCAAAGGGATCTATTTAGGTTTCCCGTTCACAACGGGCGAGGATAAAGCTAGCCCTGACTTGTCCTGCCCAAATTTAACCTAGTTTACCAATTGAAGGATATTTTGATTGTCATATCAAAAAGCTTCAAGCATCAGCAGAACATGTCTCATGAACAATTAAAAAGACCCTATTCCTTAAATTGATAATGCCCCAATTCATATCCTTGAATTAAAATTTTAACGCATCTTCTGTCCTACTGGTTACAAACTTAGCCAAAAAAGTGACCACGTTCACATGTGTTCCATAGAAAAAAAGGGGGGAAACAAACAGCCAGACTTCAAAGCAATCAGTCACGAGAGGACGTCAGCAATAGTTTGAAAGGATCATGTTTCTTACCACCAAAAAAAAAAATCTTGAAAGGGAGACCAAGAAATTTTTTTATTTGACCGACATGAACAGAGAAATAAGGAATGCAAATTGGAAAATGTAGATCAACAAGATTTCTCACCTCCCATAAAATTCTATACAAGAAACAGGAGCCTATTTATTTGATTGACCAGCATGACCCCACAGAAGAAAAGAATACAAAAGCACATGGATGTCGATTAAGAAAGCACAGTTACAACTTACACTAGAGTTGGGTAATAGGCATCTTCTTTAAGAAACGAGAGAAAAGGAATCAATTGTAGGTTAAATAGGAGAGAACTGCAAGACACAAAGACTACTTGGTTTCACACACCTCAGAGTGCTCAGCTGAGAATCAAGAAGCCAACCATGAAGTTCTTAGTACAGAGCCCATGCTGCTCGTGCTTCTGCTTCATGAAGAGCACCAAGATCAAGCCCAAGCAGAAGGAAGCAAAGCAAAAATGACTGCAGCAGATTCAATTAGTTTCAAACTCATGTAAGAGGAAGCATGTTGCTATTAGTTGCAAATTCTCTTTGTAAAAGTGCTTTTAACAATGTTAAGTAGTGGTCTTTGAGTACAAGGCACATGCCATTATGTTCTTTTGTCTTTCTTAGTCTGTTCATTGTTGTCTGAAACACCCATCTCGTGCATCTGCTGCTCAACCGACACCAGACCAGTCTCTGCTATAAATCTGCAAAACAAATTCAGAAAACTGTTGGTCAGGTTCTTGAGAATAACGTTTTCCATAGAAGCCTCATATCTAAAGAAAATCAGAAGGCATTCAATGAAGAAGAAGGTTTTAATTATACCAACAACCTATGCAAAGAGAAGATCGAATTACCCCAAGAAAGTTCATTTACATCTTTCTCTTTTCTTCTCTAGGGGCACTAATCATGAAAAAAGGACACGTGCAGCTTTGTAATTAAATGAAGGAACACAGTTAATGAAACTATTAGGGCAAACATTGAACAGGTTGTGGGTTACAATCTGAGCTGCACGTTGCAGATATGATTTCTCACATCAGAACTATCACCCGTATCCCAAAAAGGTAATATTTCAGTTGGTAAATGGCAAGCATATTATATTCCTATGTTCAACATCTAAGTTTAGAAGTCCTCAAAACTAAATTTTGTCTACCAATATCCTGTATGAAATGCTGAGAATCTCCTAAATAACCTTGGAAATTAGAAACACCTTAGCATTACCCAAATTATCTAAATAAATACTGTTTCATCTATGAAAAATTTTGAGCAGATGAGAATTCTTTTCAACTTATAAGAAGAATGTTACCTTCTCTTATTGCCATTCGTCTTGCAAAGGTAACTTGCTACATGCAAACCTAAAACATATTTGTGTATATGAATAGCTTTTAATTATGCTTCAAGCATATAGAATGATGTGAAGTACCAAATTTTCATAATGATACAAAGAGTTGAAAGTCAATACATATGTAGGATTAAATGCTATGTCCGATGATCTAATACTATAAGATTATTCTTGACATTCTTTGGTAGGATATTGATTCTCACAACCGTGGTTATTAGGAAAGAAAAATTGGCTTAGGGAGCAACTAACCTCCTTATGTAACGAACAAAACTAACATGACCAACACAAAGTTGGTTTCCATTCACCAGTTAATATTTGATTGTGCCCTGATCAAAATGCAGTTCCACTTTTACAACTAAGAAAAATGTTGCTACAACAGGAACAAATTAATGTATCCCATGTTGGGGTAAGGATATCTGAATCTAATTCCATTATTGAGCTTCATATAAGGCTACCTAAATTATTACAACCTCTCCTAAATATATTCTGTAGAACTCTTTGGTCTGCCATTACCCATCAGACCTTAAACTCGAATCAAATTTTCTATTATGAAAAAAAAAGTAATGCTGCATTAGGAGTTATAAACCAAACCCAGATTGCAGAATTGAGTGATCTGATGGCAAAGCTAACCTACCCTCTACCTCCAATGAAGGTTGTAAGCCAATTTGATGTGAATTGAGGAAAAAAAGAAAGTAGCAGCAATATAAACTACCATAGAATAATTTTATGGGAAGTTGTGTTTTGAAAATTCTGATATACAAAATCAAATGTAAAAGAGTACGTTATTTAGCAAATATATTACCAACCAGATTTGACCTGACTCAATTTTCAAGACCTGACCATCTTATGCTCTTCTCAAACAAAATGAAAGCACAATGCAATTGAGTGCAATAAGTTAATTTGCAAAGTGTGGCATGACTATTAAGTTCAAGAATTTGATAGTGTCTTATGGAAATTTGTGAACCTAAAAGACCAGCATACTTCATAAAGTAGTTTAGATGAAGGTTTCAAAGTCAAAATAGTAAAAACTTCAAATTAATGGAATAAATAAGAAAGAATCAGAACTACCTGTTGATGAGTAGAAAAAGAACCACTCCTATGGTAACAAGCAAAAGAACATGGCCAACGATAATGAAATCACTTGACGAAAATGCCAAAGCAAGCATGGATGTAAGACATAATCCAAGCAGCAAGAAGGTAACCTTGACCACAAACCATGTTGGCGCCTATATACCAGCACAAAACGACAACAGGTTGTTAGAACCTACAGATTGTTGAGAATCCTAAAAAAAGTCAAAGCCTCACTATGGTAGATTAAATAAAAAAAGAGTTCAGTATAAACCGTGATTTAGCTTTAGAACACACATTAACACCAGAAGCTAATGCACCTAGAAGCACAGCGTTTGCAGATGACACATCCGAATCATGCCTTTCCATCTTCACGACATATTGCATAATCATTTAAAAAAAAAAGTATGAGGATGAAAGTACCAAAGTGTATTTAAACTACCCATTTACTTACAACTAATACAGAGCATACAGTACTACATCAAAGAAACATACCGGTCTTGAAGCCAGGGAGGGGAGAATAAAGAACCATCGAGAAAGTTTTAAATTCCATGTTACCTAGTCATTTCACAATAATCTTCAATAAATCACTACAAAACATGCTCTAGTTAATGTGCATGCCATAGATGCCAAAATTTATGATTCATAATTCATATCACATGATACGTTATGAACCACATGCAAAATGGTATGGTTCTTACATGTATATTTTATATGCTTCTAAAAATAAAAAGGGAAATACATTAAAAGTTAAATATAATCAATTAAAAAGTAAATATAATCCACTAAAAAAATTAGAATCAACATATTAGAAATTTAACCAAAATCATTATAAAAGAAGAAAGAAAGCATGAATTTATGTTATGAGACAAAAGTATAAAGGTTGAGAGTCAAATCTCATAGACATGATGTCATATGGAGATAGATAGTCAATGATAGCCAAGGTGGACTCACACCTAATAATGACTAAGAAGAAAAAGTAGAATTCTTAATGAGGTAAAAAAAACTTGAAGAGTGTTCATAAAGCATAAATTTTGTTGATTATGAGATCATATGTATTTCTATGACCAGAAGGCATAGGGTTAAATCTCTAGGAAGAAATTCGATAAACGTAGAGGAGTCACCTCTAAATTTAAGCGAAAAGAAACTTTAGCAAAAATAAGATTTTTAACATCAACCCAATTAAGTGTTTAAATAGCCTAAAAACAAAAAAAAACGAAACTAACAAAACAAGCCCTAAAAGACCAAAATTAGATCGTTTGATGACCCAATCTGCTTGAATCGTGGCAGTGTCACACAGCCGTGCCCTGGAGCACAACCGTGTCAAAGAACACGGCTAAGCCATGTTCCCTATCGGAATGTGTCGTTTCGCTTCGTCAAGGAATAGAATGCACCACGGCCATGTCAGGGGATACGGCTTGACCGTGTTGGCTGCTGAAAAATTCGATTTCACCTCATCATGGCACAGAATGAAGCATACTCGTGCCAGGGAACCACGAATTGGTCGTTCTCCTTGATCCTCCTGCATTAGTCGCCTTGGGTTGAAGAGAACTCGTCCTCGAGTTTAGGGAAGGGTCATCAACATCCATAGAGTAAGGACTTAACTGCTTCACATTAAAGATGTTAGAAACCTTTAAGTGGCTTGGGAGGCGTAGCCTGTAGGCGTTATCAATGATTTTCTGCAGAATCTCACATGGTCCAATCTTCTGTTCCTTGAGCTTGTTATACTCACCAACAAGGAAACGCTCTCGGGTTAATACAACCCAAAGAAAATCACCAACATCAAAAAGTACCTGACAACGATGATTGTCAATTCGTTCCTTGTACTTGGTGTTGTTCTCATGGATAGCTTGTCCCGCCTACTCATCAATACCCTGAAGATGCTCTCTCATCTCATATACTTTAGGATTAAAGTGTCTTATGCGTGAAATGGGGGTTAAATCTAGTACCTCGGATGAATTCCATCCATAGATAACCTTAAAAGGGCTTAAACTTGTAGTTCTGTTCTTTGATCGGTTGTAGGAAATTTTGCATGCTAAATCCTATTGTTTCGGCTTAGATCCTGCCAAACATCTCAATAGGATACCTAAACTCCTATTCACCACCTTAATCTGACCATCTGTTTGTGGGTAGTAAGCGCTGCGAAAATTCAACTGTGTCCCCAATTTCCCCCATAGGCTCTTCTAGAATTGATTGATGAATTTGATATCACGATCTGAAGTAATGGATTGAGGAATACCATATAAATGTACAATCTCCTTGAAATAAACATAAGCAATCCGTATAACATCCATAATCTTTCGACAAGCTACAAAATAAGCAATCTTCAAAAATCAGTTAACCACGACTAGGATAGAATCAGAGGATCATTGGGTGCGGGGCAAACCCAATACAAAATTCATGCTAACATCAACCCACGAAGCTTCAGGAATAGGTAAAGGAGTGTGCAAGCCTGCATTGGTGAGGGATCCCTTAGACAGCTGGCACACGTGACACCATTCCACAAAATGAGCTACATCATTAGTTAATTTGTTGCCGCGATGTCTTGTCTCGGCCAAAGTGGCCTTCATTATGAAGCTCACTCATAATCTATTGCTGCAATGAACAATCCGAAATACACAGCTGTAATCCACGAAAAAAAATACTGTTATGCAGAACAAAATCATAGCGATGAACTTCTTTCACCTCCTGAAATATCCTTCTAAAGGAAGGGTCAACTACATACATGTCGGCGAAAACCTCAAAGTCTGTAACCCTAGCGCTCACGGTAGTAAGTAGTGAAGAACGACGACTCAAGCATCCACGACACGATTTAAATTCCCTGCTTAGTGCCTTAGTGTAAAGGTAAACTGATGCAAGTAAGCTACCCACTTGGCATGTCGCCCATTCAACTTGTGTTGGTCGTTTGATGTATTTCAGGGCCTCGTGATCAGTAAATAGAATGAACTCCCTCTATGTAAGGTAGTGCCGCCAATGCTTCAAGGACTAAACTAGGGCATAGAACTCCAAGTCATAAGGAGTAGTTCCTTTTGGAATCTGATAGCTTCTCACAAAAAAAGGCAATAGGACATCTGGGCTAACTCAAAACTCCACCAATACCAATGTCAAATGCGTCACAATTGACCTTGAATACTTTGTGAAAATTGTAAAGTGCTAGAACTGATGCCTCGATCATCTTTTACTTGACTAATTGAAAATTAATCTCTGCTTCCTCTTACCATTTGAAGTCACGCTCCTTAAGACACTCGGTGATAGGAGCAATCAAAGTGCCGAAATTCTAGATAAATCGGCGGTAAAAGGAAACCAACCCATGGAACCCCTTGATATCGTGCAAAGTCTTTAGCTTTAGCAACTCTAAGATCGCGTCGATCTTTGATTGGTCTACATAAACAACATCAATAGACACAATGAAGGCAAGAAAGCTTACCGATGTGGTGAAGAAGGAACACTTCTTTCGGTTGACAAACATACACTCCATCTTGAACCTTTCAAAAACTGTGCGGAGGTAATCAAAGTGCAAAGCCCACGTCGGACTATACACGAGAATGTCATCAAAGTAGACTACAACGAACTTCCCCATGAAAGGTCGCAATATCGGATTCATAAATCTCATGAAGGTGTTGGGCACATTTGATAGTCCAAAAGGCATGACCATCCACTCATACAATCAGTGTTGCATCTTGAACATTGTTTTCCATTCATTGTCAGGTCATATTTTGATCTAGTGGTATCCGCTTATAAGATCAATTTTGGAGAAGACCTTAAAACTGGATAGTTAGTTGATCCAACATGTCATCCAAACAGAGAATCAGAAACTTATACTTTACTGTGATCTTGTTGATGGCTCGACTGTCAACACACATATACCACAAACCATTCTTCTTCAAAACAAATAGAGAAAGGACTGCACATGGACTCATGCTCTCACAAATATAACCCTTGTCCAACAACTCCACTACTTGTCACTGTAATTCTTCGACATCCTTAGGACTAAGTCAATATGCTGGTCAATTAGGCAAACTCGATCCCGAAACAAGATCAATCTGGTGCTGGATATGTCTCATAAGTGATAGTCTAAGAGGAAGGTCCTCTGGCATCAATTCTGCAAATTCTCCTAGTAACTGTTGCACCTCTACTGGTAAATCAGGACCCATAGCTATCGCATTATACTTGTCAGGTAGTAAATTATAGACAACGTCTCCCTGTGTCACCTCATCTAAAAATTTGGATATAGAAAGGAGGTTTGTGTTAGAGGTTATCGAGATAGGAGCGACGTCCTCACGTTGGGGTGTTAGCACGATCTTCTTTCCTTTGCTATAAAAAGTGTATGTGTTCTTCCGCCCATTGTGAATGACACTGCGATCATCCTGCCAAGGTTGCCCCAACAATATATGACATGTATCCATCACCAAGATATCACACCAAGCATCGTCGTAGAGTCTACTGCCAATAGAAAAAGATACGAGGCATCTCCGATCTATTATTACCTCACTTCCTTTACTCAGCCACGATAACTTGTATGGTTTAGGATGGTATTCTATCTTCAACTGTAATTTCTGGATAGCTTCCTCAGACACAACATTCTCACAACTGTCGCTGTCAATGATCATCTTGTAGACTTTATTGGCTACTATGCAAGTCATGTGAAAAATATTAGTTCTCAACCAATCATCCCTTGGATCGTCCTAGAGAGTTGATGGGTTCTTACGAACGACTAACGTCTCATGGCCATCACCATAGAGTATCTTATCAATCTCTTCATCGTTATAAACCAGATCATCGACTGCTTCGACCTCATCGTTCACATTTCTCATTCAATAAATTCTTGCCCCTTTTGCTAGCGAATTTCTTGCACTCGGTGGCCTTATGCCCTGGTTCACCGCAACGAAAACATTTTATATGAGTTTTAAGATTAACCTGTAGTGTCTGCTGGATAAGATATAAATCCTAGGGATGAGCTAGTCGACTGCTTTAATCGCCTATAATCGTTGGTTTTCGATTTTGTTGTTTTTCAACTGCCAACGCACACTGATAAGCCTCTGAACAGTCCACAATGAATGAAGGTTGAGAATATCCCAAAAAGATTGATGCAAACCTCCCAAATATCGTGCTACTAACTATTCCTCTATCTCGTACAAATCATTCCAAGCAATTAATTGGTAAAATTCTTTGGTATACTCAGCGACCGATCTTGCACCTTGCTTAATGCATGAAGTCGCTGATATAGAGATTGAGTGTATCCAAAGGGATGAAAGTGCCCTTTCATCTTCATCTTCTCTTAATCAGTGATCTTAGCCTTGTTCTATTTCTCTCGTGAGCACCGCAACTGTTCCCACCACGCAGATACTCGGCTCTTGAGTTCGAGGGCAACCAACTTCACTTTTACATGATCAAAGACCTCCTTATAGTAAAAAATTCTTGCCACTTCATTGAGCCAATCAACGAATCCTTTCGCTTGTAACGTACCAGAAAATTCTAATAGATCAACTCGAAAATCGAGGTCTCCGTATCGTTCCTCGCAATCATGCACCACGGCATTCGCGATGGTGATATGGGTTTTCGAAGACGGAATTAGAATCAAGATCAGAGGACTTACGATCTTCAAGATCCCGCGCCACTAAATGATCAGTCAATTCTGCAACTTGTCTCTATAGATCCTCAAGCAACTCGTCTTGTGCGCTATGATCATGGTGCGAAGCTTCCTCGGTCGGAATTTGTCTGTCACGACCATGACGACCATCCATGGGATCTAAAGGCTCTAATACCAACTGATATCGGGGGCAAAATAATGATTATTCTGTAGAAGAGTTTTCTTAGAGGGATTACAGAGAAAGAAGCAGAAGGAATAAAATTCGATAAACATAGAGGAGTCATCTCTAGGTTTAAACAAAAAGAAACTTTATTAAACCAAAAACAAGATGTCTAACATCAACCCAAACAAGTGTTTAAATAGTCTAAAAACTAAAAAAAACTAAATTAACAAAATAAATCCTAAAAGACCAAAATTAGGTCGTTTAGCAATTCAGCCCACTTGAACTATAGCGGCGCCACACGACCGTGCCAAGAAAGTTAGAATGTGTCGTTTCGCTTCATCAAGAAACAGAATGCAACACGGCCATGTCAAGGAACACGATCTGGCTGTGTTAGCTGCTAGAAAACTCAATTTCACCTCGCCAAGGCACTGAATGAAGTACATCTGTACCAAAGAGCATAGGCTAGCCGTACTGCTAGAAACCTTGATTACACCTTATCAAGGCACAAAATGAAACACACTCGTGTTAGGGACCATAAGATGGTTGTTTTCTTTGATCCTCCTGCGTCACCACTTCAAGGATCTCTTGTTCATACTATGATTGGAATCAGGAGGCAATCTGATCCTTTTTTTATAATCAAGGTGTCTGAGTTTCATTCGACTAATCCTAAAGGTAAACCATCTTCCTTTCTTATTCGCCTACCGAGTAAATCTAGATCACAACTTATGCATACTCAAAGCCCGACCTTTAGAATATTCATCCCTATTGGAATTCAAACTTTGGTCCTCTTATTTGTGAGTACTTTATCACTACACCATACCTGTGGGGTCAAGAGCCAATCTGATCCTTGAGCCCAAGGATCTTAAACATTGTGCTCAACCACGCAAGCAACTTGAGATCAATTCTAGTGACTCATCCACCAAAATGAAAATTGAAGCTAGTCCCAATAGAGAAAAAAATCCCCTGCTTAAACAAAGCTTTGAATATAATCACCATATTAAATTTACCAGGTATATACTAACCTCCTAGGACATTCTTTAAGCTTTTCCTCCTCCACCTCACCCTTATGTATTTTTTTTCTTTCTAGTGGTAAAAACAATGAACTTTTAGCATTAGACTGACCAAATGTTCTCATGTTGAGAAGGATTATTTCTATGTGAAAAGATTGGCTAGTTTTGTGGAGAAAGATTGATTCAAACTAAGCATGACTAAAATTTTCCACAAAAACCTGAGAATATTTTTGAAGCAAATGCATATTTTTATAGAAAAATGATTCAGTAATAAACTTATTATTAGAATCAGTTGAAATCCTCTAACTCCAACTTATATAAGCTACTCTCTTAAGAGAAACAAATTAGAGAAGCCACTGGGAAAGTCAAGTGCACGGGAATAAGTTCTAAAGGTAGAAAAAGCAAGAGTCAAGCAAGTAAATTTTGCAGCTTTTCTTCATTACTTTAATTATCCAAATCCAAGCTTGTACAAATAATTAGATTTTTTGTTGTTTCATTGCTAACAATGAATTTTCGTATGAATTTGAAATCTCACTTTGTAATTTGTTTTGTTGCTATATAATTACCCATCAATTACTATACTAAGTTTAGTGTTTTATAAAGATGAACTCTTTCTTCATAAAGTCTTTTCTTTAACAGAGAATTTGTCTTGACTATAATTAAAATAAATGCAATGACGCATCTAGGAAGGCAGTCCAAACTGATAAAAAAAAAGTTATTCTTGGGGATAGTTTGGTGAAATTTTCCGCATTTTTTTTGTTTCTATTATTTGTTTCAGCAGAACAATTTCATCTTTCTGGAAAAAAGTTTACAAAAACTGAGAACAAAAGACAACAACTCCCAAAAAAAAATGCAAACCAAAATCCACCTAAAATTTCACCTCTTTATACAATAAGTTTCTTCTGACTTATCATACTCTTTTTAGTAAGAGCAATAACAGGGTCAGATTAGCTGTATGTATGATCGTCTTCAACATCATCTAAATGAAGCTAGGTTGTTGTGATAAGTTTTATAAGTGGTTCGCTTGAACATTTTTTTTATTTTGTTTTGTAGCTTAATTATCATTTAATGGCTTGACTTTTCTTGAATATCATATTCCCAATTCTTGTTTCATTATCAAGAATCAAAACTAGCATTCAACTGCGTAAGCTTCTACAGACTTCAATATCTAAATTGCAAGGTACGAAACTAGGGTTTTCAAGAGGTGACAAGGAAATAACCAGGAGTTTGAAATTTTTATCACATTGCTATTATAACAGACCAACCACTAATCATTACTACGCATTGACCTGAATAACTTACTATTCACCCATAAATGATTGTGAATTTGTGCCCTATTCTATCTCCAACTATTGGTTATAAGAAAGTGCTTTAGAGGAGGGTAGGGAGAGGGGAAAGGCGATGCCTACAATTTTGGTGTTGAGATGGAGAGAGGACCATTAGTTGAAGCAAGAACAAAGACAGATCTTTCTCTTCCAGTTGAGATGCGGACGAGGAGGAAGCGGGAGGGGGAGGGGAAGAGCAGAAGTGCACCTGCGAGAAGAATCGAAGAACGAGCGGACGGGATCCGACGGGGGTTGACAAGCTCGTCGCGCAGTCGACAAGAGCAGCGGACCAGGTCGTCGGCGGCGGCAGGCGTTCCTCGAAGTCTCTAACTAATGAACAAGTATTTGTTTTGAATCGGCGATTTTATTCAAGAACAAGTTGATATTATTAAATAAATTTAGCATTTATTTTGGACAAATGTTTTTATTAATGCTCAATTTCAATGTGATTTTAATAAATTTAATAAAAGATTTTTAATTTAAATTTGATTTGTATTTTTAATGTATGTGCATTTAAAAAAAATGATAATCCCAATTAGTCGCATTGACTCAATCCTTAGAAGTGATCGGTTCGGTCCCACGAAAGTTTTCCATCAGCCACCAGGGTAAATCGGGAAGCACGTAGAGGTTGAGTTGATTTGATGTAGTCGTGAGACCCATCCTTTAGATAGTTTAAAGGTGGGCATGGATCAAGTTTGAGAGGTTGATGAATTTAATAGTTTAGATTGCTAAATATTAACAATTGTTCGTTCTCTTACAAATATGCTTAGATAAAGGGTCATATTCTATATTATCTATGACATTATCTAGTTAATTAGACTCGACATCAATATGAATATTTGAGGTCAATTTTAAAAAAATTATTTCAAACTTCAATTTTGAGAGTCCATCTGTCTATATATCCTATCAATCCACTAATACTTATATTTCAGTTTTATTAAAATAAAAGTTTCATTTTACTTGGTAGTTGATTAACCATAATCTATTATAATTTTTTTTGCTCAATATCCAATCAATTTTAATTTAACGAGACTGCCTATTGCCTAACATCCGATTAATCTTAATTTGTCGGGACTTCATCGTTGCTTAACATTCAATCAATTTTGACCTGTTGGGACTTCATTGTTGTCTTGTTTGGCATCCGATAAACGTTGATCTATCGGGACTTTATTATTGTTTAACATCCGATCAATCTTGACCTGCTAGAACTTTATGTCTTATGTCAACTCGCCGTTGGACTTTCAATTGTTAAATGTCCGGTGAACTATATGATCCACTTGGACTTTAATCCTCTTGCCAACTAACATATCGATAAACTATATATTTGCACCAAATAGATATTGCCAAAGAAAATAATTCTTGGATAATCAAAAACTATATATTTTTATTCTTGAAAAAAAAATACTTTGAATCTATCTGAATTTGCCATCGAAAATGAAAAAACAAAACAATTGAAGGTTAAATCCAAAAGAAAAAAAAATCACATGTACATATATATATATATCATGTATCTTTAATCAAATATATATAATAGGATATTATCAAGAAAGAATATATATTCTACCTAGAGGACATTAACATCAGGAAAGAACATATACTGAAACAAAGTCAGCATCATTTCACGGGGCAAAGCTTTATGTTATAATTACACTGCAGTGAATCTCTTTCACTCGCAACTACTATAAATAGAGGCCTTGAAGGTAACCATTCATGAGTCACAAGGAAGAGGCCTTATATGGAGACAAAGGTCTGTCTTTGGTAGCCAAGAATGACTTGCCTGTGTCCCCATGAAAGCTCCTAGCTAGGGTTGAAACAAACTTCTGAGAGCTTGTGTGTGGTTTTTCATGGGCAGTCATTTTGGCTATCTTCAGTGGCTCTTGTCTCTCATATTTGACCTACATCTCTTCCTCTATATGCTGATTTTCAGTGCATATGTATAACAAAAAGCTAATTAATGTTTAGTACTCATGAATATATATTTTATTGGTTTACTCTTTAAAAATTATTTTGAATTTATGTGAATATATATAGTATAATAATTGCATGCATATCATTAACTTTAATTAAATTCTATCTCTATTAATAATATAAGGTCAGTGAAAGAATATGTTCTACATGAATGAAGGAGAATAATATAATCGAGGAAGAACATATACTAAAGCAATGTTATCAGCATAAAAGATAAGGTCACACGTTCATGCATCCAAAGGTCAAGCCTTCTTCCCTTTTTCTAAAGTTTTCTTTTGAGGGAAAATATATAGATCTGTGAAACCTATAAATAGAGGTTTTAGGAGGTCACCATGTTATGTCTCACGAGGAAGAGAGGTCTATATGTCGATAAGGACTATATATCTTTAGTAGCCAAGAACGATCACTTGCTTGGGATTTGTAAGTAATTTCTAAGAGACTATATTTTATCGATTTTATGAGTAAGACATCTTGGTTAACTAAATTGTGTACACAATTGAGTTGAACCAACTACATCTATTGGGATGACTTAGTTTGATCAGTCTGACCTTATAAAAGTTTTTCATCAACCATTAGGATAAATTCGAGAAACGCAGATAAGCCTTAGTCCTAGAACATTATGAGTTATTCGAGCACTACAAACGTATGATATCCTTTGTGAGATAATCGAACCTCATTTTAGGAGGGGAGGGGCAAAAATAATAATAATAAAATAGGTGGGCTGTCATCATCCTCTTATTTTAATGAAATATTAGCTGTCAATGAACCCTAATCAAATCCTTTCCTCTTATTCAGGGCATATATCAGCATCATATTCCCCCATGA
>JAOBBC010000017.1:761933-775750 GCA_025388495.1 Curcuma longa
ACTATTGCAGAAATTCAATTTGTCTTCTTATCAATGCTATTTCTACATTCAAATCATGTGCATGAGCTGCGGAAGGAAAGGGTCATAACCATGATGCCTAATTATTCCAATCTAGGCTTTGATCGACATTAGATGGAGGAGGAAGAGTAAATCATAGAGAAGGTAGTAGTCAATGCTTCACTCAATGGGCTAACCTCACTAAAAAAACTTGAAGGTTGGTCGTCAAAACCGTGATGCCTAATTATTCCAACCTAGGATTTGATTGACACTGGATGGAGGAGGAAGAGTAAATGGTAGAGAAGGGCTAACCTCACTAAAGAAAAAACGTTATTCTTATAAGGAATGCATCTAGGAGAGAGAAAAAGAGTAATTATGAAGAGATCTACCTTCTAAAGAGTGAAAAAGAATCCACCGAGACGTAAAGAAATCAATTTTCAGAAGAAATGAAGCATAAGCTAATATATATTCTAAAACTATCCCTCAAATGATTTAGAATGATTCCTTTATAGATTTATAAACTTAGAGAACAAGTTAAAGAGTAAATGATCTTAAAATATTATGCTTATGAACCTAAGTATACTTTAATAAAAATCCAAATATTAAATAAGTCAAATTTTGAAACATGCATATTTGTCATGTTTGCTTTCCCATAACATCTTCTATCGAATGCTTTATTTATCATAACGTAGCTTGCTTTCCCATAACATCTTCTATCGAATGCTTTATTTATCATAACGTAGTCCCCGGGGCAATGGTGCAACGGTAGGACATCCGGGTTGTAACCTAGGGACCCGCGGTTCGATCCCCAGCTACGACGTATTTGCAAGAATTTTCCTCCAAATGGGGAACGCAATCAAAGGATGCTGGACATCTAGATTGACCGCCGTATGCGCTTCCCGATTTACCCTGGTGGTCGGTGGGAAACTTCTGTGAGACCGGACCGACCACCCCCAGAGATGTGGCTACTGGGATTATCATTTTTTTATTTATCATAACGTAGCTTTGACATGTTTTGTGAATTATTTTGGCTATCATGCTAAAGGATGGGATGCCGCTCGAGTAAACCTGATCAAACCCAAATGAACCCTACATGTACATGAGTGTGGTCGTATTCCTAGTATTATATGTCGATGATATATTATTTATAGAAAATGATATGTCTGTCCTACAATCTGTTAAAGTTTGGTTGTCAAAAATATTCTCCATAAAAGACATGGAAGAAGCAGCCTATATCCTTAGAATTAAGATCTATAGAGATAGATCAAAAAAGTTATTTGATTTTTCACAGTTTACATATATCAATAAAGTGCTAAAATAGTTTAACATAAAAGAATCCAAGAAAGATTTCATTTCCATAGGGCATAGGATTCACGTTGCGAAGTCTATGTATATGTACACACAAGATGAGAGGATTTCCATGGGCCAGATTTCATATGCGTCAACTATAGGACCACTCATGTATGCTATGTTATGTATGAGGTCTAATATATACTTGAGTGTTACAAGTAGATACTAGTCGGATTTGGGCACGGATCATTGAGTGGCTATCAAGGCAATCCTTAAATACTAGAAGAATTAAGGATTCATTCTTGGTATATGGAGGGGGTGATATAATTATATATGAGTATACTGATATTAATTTTCAGATGGATAAGGATGATTTTAATTCTCAGTCTAGATACGTATTCACCCTTAATGGAGGTGCAATAAGTTGGAAAAGTTTCAAGTAAGAAATCATTATTGATTCTACCACTAAGGCAGAATACATTATTGCTTTTGAAGCAGCAAAGAAAGTGGTTGGATCAAAAAGTTTGTCATTGAACTTAATGTGATTCCGAGCTTTGTTGAAGCAATACCAATTTACTATGATAATAATGGGGTCATTGCTCAGGCCAAGGAACCTAGGTCTCATCAGCGATCCAAACATGTGCTTCGCTGCTACACTTGATCAGGGAGATCATTAGTAGGGATGAAATACACATTGAGAAAATTTCCACCAAAAAGAATCTAATAGATACTTTGATGAAACCTCTATCTCAAAGTAAATTTTAAAGATATGTAGAGTCCTATGGTATTGGATATCATGACGATTGACATTAGACCAAGTGAGAGTATGTTATATTTGAGAAGTGTTCTAAGGCAATCGCCTTAGATAATATACTATTTATTAGATAAATAAAATCACTATTTGAGTGTATATTCTCTATGTATTTGATTTGATCTTAAACTCAATTACTGAGACCCACAATAGAATGCATAATATGAGAAAAATTATGATTGGACCATAATTAGTGGATATCTCTATATGTGTAATTATGTACATATTGAAATATTCCCTAGTCAATGAATTGATGAGACTGGACATCATCGATTCTGTGAGACTAGCATATGTCAGACTTCTTGGTTTTACCAAGCAGTCGATCCTAACTGGCTGAAAACATTGGGGATATTGAGAGTTAACATATAGATGTTGGTTAAGGGTAATAAGTTTATTGGAAGTAACCTGCAATGAGACTTTATGTGGTTCTATATATGTCTATGAAGATCTCATTGCAGTTTGAGCACAAGTTTCCTTTGACTTGAGATATTCAAGTCATCTTAATCATGGAGACTTATACTTTGACATCTTAAGCAAATGTCTTTACGGAGGTGTAGAGCCGGGATGATTGGGTATAAGTCGAAGTGTCCGAAGGTGATTGAGTAGCTAACAGAGGATAATCACTCCTTTTATTAAAAGACGTATATCCTATGATTACTTATTAGGATTGTTACTTGTAAGTCCTTGGCCAAAGCAAAAATATGTCAAGATGATGGTCCTATTGGACATATGTTTTGAGTAACTTGAATTTGAAAGACAAAAAACTACAGCTTAGGCTAGGTGTGATGTAATCAGCCTAGTGAGGACTGACACATAGAGCATGTTCTGAACTAAGTGGGTATAAGATGCTTGAAAAGAACAGACCCACGAACAATTATAGCTGCTGAAGGGTTCAGAAGTGGTTTTGAAATTGACTGTGATTTTTTGATTAATTGAGGGTCAAATGTACTACTAGGTATCACTTATGATCGATCCGTAATTAATGATTAATTATGGACAGTCAACATAAACTACGAACCTATAAGATCACATACACTACAAGTTTCTTCAAGAGATATACAATGAGTTTGAGAATTGGATTTTTAGATCGAGAGAGATTGAGTTTGGTTGAACCAAATGAAGGGCAAATATGGAAGATATTTTGCTGGAATGGATGGGCCGCATCTTTTGAAGATAAAGTGGTCCCTCTTTGGTTTAATTATAAATCAAATTAGTTTGGTTTTAATTAAAGGTGATTTAGTTTTGAACCAACGCAGTTTAATTGCGAACCAAATTTAAGGCTAACTGTTTGGACTTTGGGTTAATGGATGCGAATTTTTTATTAGTAAACCAAACTCGTAGAGATTTATAAATACATATCTTATGAAGAGTTATTTATAGAAGATTAAAACCTAACTGTTAGATTTAACATCAGCCCCTCCTTTCCTTGAGTTGCCGCCCAACACAAAGCTCTTCCTCCTTGTGTTGTAGCCGCCCCCTCTTGTGGGGTTTCTAGTTGCCGCCGACCAAAGGAGACCTTCCAAGATCACCATCGGCCATCGATCTTCCCTAAGATCAGTACCTCCCTAGGATTGATCATCCCCAAGCCAAAGGAAGCTTTAATTGGCGGTGGAAGCAAGGAATAAGAGGAGAAGCAATGATTGCTTCTCTACTAAAAGTTATCGCTTCTTTCTTTCGCTTTGGCTATTGTTCTGGGAAAATTATTGTTGCCGGAACAACCACACATTATGTTCGCTATCCCTTTTTGTCAGCGAACTGTTCGACCTTCGAACAGTAGTGTGATCACCTTCATTCAATCTAATTCGTATCGTTGAGTTGCTTCAAGCCGTCAAATACGAAATCGGATCGTAGGTCCTCTCTCAGATCGTTTGTCTCCTTCTTTTGACTAGTATCGAAACAGAGACACGACACTTGACTTAGGAAAGTCATTTCGAGGAGATCTCGACGTAGATACGAATAGATGCAACCTTGCTCAAGGTTGCTAGTTAATGTCGTTTCCGCTTTGCGTCATCCAAATGATATAAATTGTTTATGCTCTTATCTATGATTATGTTTGCATGTGTGTGTATCCTTATATGGTCGTTATGTGCAAATAGTAATAAAATATTTATTACGCTTTTGCTATATGTTTAGAGAAACATAAATTTTAAAATACGCATATAAAAAATCCAACATTTTCATGATATAGGAAAACTTTTTTATGAAATAATATCTTAGATTTTACCTTAGAAGATCCCCTTAAGTTTGAGCTTCCTTCTTTGACTTTACTTGGACGTCTTCCCCTTAAACATTGATTTCGATAATATCCTCCTTGATGGCATGAAAAGCACACTATATGATTCTTGCCCTTTTGCACCAATGGGTTGACTTCTTTTGACTTTTTATTCTCTTTGGATGCCACATGAGCCTTCTTTTTCATTAATTTAGGGTGCTTGCTCTTATAGTGTCATTTTTTCGTATAAAGCAAATGATGTGATTTTTATTTTTACTATATGAAATTGATATACCTTCCATGCTAGTAGGTGCTTCGTCTTCATTTACTCTAGATCATGAGGGTTCCTTTTGTCCAGTGTTAATGAGCTCTCCTCCTTAATTCTTGAAGTGGATAGTATTAATGAGCTCTCGCCCTTAATCCTTGAAGTGGATTGTTCTTCGTCTACCACAATCTCATAAAGTGAGCTCTCTTGATTTCTAAGTTTTTTGGTTCATGAGCCAACTAGTCTTTCTTCTCGAGCTCATCTTCATTTTCTGCCAATGATGGAGTTTCATGAACCTTGGCAAGCTTACTCCATAGATCCTTGACATCTTAATATATACCTATTCTACACAAAATATCATTAGGAATCAAATTAATTAAAACTTTGGTTACCTTGTCATTTGTCTCAGTTTTTAGAGTTGCTCCTCGGTCTATTTCTTCTTCTTGAGGAGCCTTCCTTTACTATCAATTGGGGCTTCAAATCTCTTCATTAAGATGAACCAATTCCCGATGTTTATCATCAAGAAGTTTTCCATCCTCACCTTCCATCGATCAAATTCTCCCAATTCGAAAGGTGGAGGTGCTCGGATGTCATATCCAAACCTAATCTCATGGATTTATTGCAAAGTTGAGCTCCTGCAATGACCAGTTCTTTGACTTATTGATATTTGCAGGCTAAAAATTTCAACTTCTTTGTTCCTCTAGCTCGTGCTTCTTTCGATGATTAGTCCGATGAAGAGAGGTCTCACTCTGATACCATTTGTTAGTGTTGGATTCAACAAACTTTATAATTGTTCATAAAATAAAGTAGTGTAGTGAAAATAAAATAAAATAGAGATACTTTTATTTTTATTTGGTTCACAACCTCTGACTGCTACTCTAAGACTCGCAGTGATGTTGATCGTTTTCGTTGGGCACTCATTATTAGTCTTCTTCTCGAAAGAGAAGAAGGATCATTTTTTTTACAAAGATAGGGTTCGATAGCAATTTTATTGACCCTTTAGATATCAGTACAGAAAGAACGAATATGAATGCAACTAACTACACGTTACCAAATGATAGGCCTGTTTGAGCTCGTATCGACATCGCGTCATTATTGTGTTGTTGAAGCTCGAGCATAGTAGCGTTTTGACATCAAAATATTAGCATAAAATGGAAGAAGAGAAGCGTCAAAAATTATTGTTGTAGGCTACTGTTCAAAGGTACTTTTATTGAGCATTTCGAGCCCCTGGATCCCTTCCAGGGGCCTCCAGCATGGCTTATCCGATCCAACTTATCGATGAGTTATCCACCTCTGGGTGCCTAGACTCCTTCTGGGTGCCTAGATTGATGACATAGCTACATCTAGCAGAGACTTTATTTGCATCAAGTTTATCCCTACTCGGGTGCCTAAATCCCTTCTGGGCACTTGGAATTTGACGTGTCCAGTAGTTGGATTTTGAGGTATCAAGGCGCTTGGAACCACTAGGGACACCCAGATCTCGCTGTTTTTGGCCAACTCACATTTGTTGCTTCCTGCATCATAGGTTAGCACAGATATATTTAAGCAGTATGAATGACAACTTTTTAACTGTCTGATTCAACTTTTGATCTCCGATGAAATCCCAAATTAGACTGATACCTGCTGTTCTCTTTTTGAGAGTGTGTTCTCACTACTCTCTTTTCTAGGTGGATTTTCGCCAATCAGTAGACTAAATATTACCCATCAATCGATTAATACTCTTATTCGTATGAAAATACAACAACACTTCATACTCAAACCTCCGAGAACCGTCTGTGAAAATCTCCTCGAAATCCTTCTTTTATAGCTTTTAGGTCGGGATGGATTTTCGCCAATCAGTAGACTAATCTTATCCATCAGTCAATTAATCCACTATAGATTCAAACATTACTCTGACCTGTTAGCTCAACAACCTTATCCATCTCAACATCATTCGACTGCCAATTAATTACCATGAGTCAAATCCCGTAGTCGAGTTTTGAACTCTTTGTTCGCTTGAACAGTGTCATTAATCGACTAATACACTCCATTAGTAGACTGATTATGATCAGTTGAGTTTCTAATTGATTTCTAAAAATTCTGTTCATTCTATAGTGTCATCAATTGACTGATTAAATCCATTAGTCGACTGCACTATAGTAAATTAATGTTCATAATTATTATAGTACAGTTATGGTAGTAAAATACTATTTATAATTACTATGGCAAAATCCTAAAAATACCTCAAACTTGAATTTTGAGGTTTAGAGTCAATCGGTTGATGGATACACCTTATCAATCGACTAATATTCATGTTTTAGCCTTATCAAGGCTAAATTCTCATTTTGCTTGATATCCGATTGATCTTAACCTATCAACATTTTCTTTGCTCAACATCCGGTCAACCTTAACCTATTGAAACTTCTTGTTGTTTAACATTCAGTCAACTTTGACCTGTTGGGATTTTATTGTTGCCTAGCATCCAACTTTAACCTGTTGGAACTTCATCATTACTTGGCATCAGGTTAATCTTAACCTGCTAGAACTTTCTTATTTCCTAACATCTAATCAACTATGACCTGGCAAGACTTCACGCCTTATGTTAATTCCCTGTTGGACTTTCGACCGCCAAGTGTCAGGTCAACCGTGACCCATTTGGACTTTCCATCTCGTGTAAACTCCCTGTTGGACTTTCGATTACTAAGTACCCGGTCAACCGTGACTCACTTAGACTTTTCGTATCTTGTTAAGTATTTGATCAATCTTGACCTACTTGACTTTCACTTAATCAACTTAACATATTGATTGATTATCAATTATTCGGTCAACTTGGACTTATTTAACGTCTCACTCGACCATCTAACATATTGATCAAACATCGAAACTCCAACTTGAGTAACTCAAACTTAATCAACTTTAATCAAAAGTCGATTGCATCAACATATGACCTATGTTGTGAGAACAAGAAAAGTACAGGATGAGTGGATTCCTATGACTAAAGTTGCACAAAGGTATATATGGTTGTACTATGGACTTTAAAGACATTATAGTGTTCTTATCCTTAAATGAGAGCCCACATTGAGGATAATATATCCAAGTCCTCTATTGAATGTCATGCTCTTTATCGCCTGTCCTAGAATTTGATAGATTATGTCTATCTATCTATACAAATAGTTCTTATCAAATCGAAGTGTCTCTATATCACTAGATTATATTAAAAAATCACTCTAACGTTGCTTGCTAAAAAGAGCTAGATAGATGATGTCTATCAACCTATCAAAATAGTTGTTCCTATTTAATTGGTGTTCCGGCTAAACACCGGTAATAGTCAAGCCACCAAACCAAAGTATGCCACCTCAACCGTTGCCGACCTGTCTGACGAAGGAACCTCAGCTGTTGTCGACCTAGCTGACGAAGAAATTTGAGAAGAAAGAATTGAGCGAACGGATCAGCAAGGCGCCGGGATTCCCGATAAGGTCACTCCGACGCTCAAGTCAAAAAAGAGAAGTAGTAGAGAAGCATGCATAGAGAATATGAGATGGCCAGATCTCCATACCTACGGGGTTTATATAGTAGTAGAGGGAACATGATCTTTGGGTCTTAGCGCGTGGGATTGACTGTTACTAGCGGCAATATCTTGGACGATTTCCAAACATTCGACAGCTCAACAGGATTATCTTCATTCAACGGTGGTGCACACAAGGATGCAGGATACTCGGGGACCAAGTTTATGAACTTGGTCTCGTCCTTATCCTTTTGGATAAGATTGAGCCAAGGAGAAAGGGTTCGCTTACTTGCCCGTTGATGGCTGACCTGATGTGTGAGGTCGGACGATATGTGACCGAGCTGATTGAGCGTATGACCGAGCTGACTGAGCGTGTGGCCGAGCTGACTTGCCTGTAAGGCCGAGCTATGAGAGCATGTGGCTGAACTATCTAAATAGCCAAGCTTTGAGAGCATGTGGTCGAGCTGTGAGAGCATGTGGTTGAGCTTATCCATAAGCGCGATGATCAAGTCATGAGGTCAGTGCGTAAGGACGGGATCTATCCCTGAGATCGGTGTGTGATACCGGGACCAGGTCATGAGGTCGACATGTGACACCGGGACCAAGTCATGAGGTCGGTGTGTGACACCGAGACCTAGTCATGAGGTCGATGCGTAAGGATGGGATCTATCTCTGAGATCAGCGTGTGATACTGGGACCAGGTCATGAGGTCGACGTGTAATAACGAGACCAGGCCATGAGGTCGGTGTGTGATATCGGGACCTAATCATGAGGTCAGCATGTGACACCGGGACCAAGTCATGAAGTCGGCGTGTGACACCGGGACCTAGTCATGAGGTCGATGCATAAGGACGGGATCTATCCCTAACATCGGCGTGTGATACCGGGACCAGGTCATGAGGTCAACGTGTGATAATGAGACCAGGTCATGAGGTCGGTGTGTGATATCGAGACCTAATCATGAAGTCGGCGTGTGACACCGAGACCTAGTCATGAGGTCGGCGTATGATACCGGGATCTAATCATGAGGTTTGCGTGTGATCAGGTTGGAAAGCATATGGCTGAGCTAGCCTGAATGTGTGGGGCCAAGCTCATCTAAACGTGGCTGGGCTAAACTGATCATATGGTTAAGTTCTAGCCATGATTCGTCCTTTGGCCTTGCACATGCTAGGTTGGATGACACTTTGGACCAATTGTTGACCTCTCTTTGCCACGTCAGATATGTCGAGACTTGCCGTATCACAAAGCCTCCCCACCAAGTCTAGTCGAAGGAGTGTAACGACTGACTGGACAACGAATAATCTGAGTATCTTCCCCTGATGTCATACAAGTGCTCATTCGCCAAGTGAGGTGCTATGTTATAAGAGTTCGGGTCGGACTTAGTGATGGATCAGTTCGGTGAACACCCATTGAGCCAGTTAAAGAGATCGGTTTGTAGATTGAGTTTTGACTGAAGGGTTGGAAGGCGCGCGTTGCTTATTGTCTCTAGGTAAGGAAACCGTACGGATCGAGTCGGGAATGTTAAATCGAGTCTGGACATTCATTGTCTGACCAGATCCGTCCAAATCTGGCTAAGAAAACTATGTCATAGAAGGGATTTGCGGGTGCCAACTGAGGAAGATGGCTTGGCGTGTTTTATGAGGTTGGCAATCATGGATTTACTCACATTTATCAATCTAGGGTGCTTCGACCTCTATATCTGTGGCTTCGACATACGTCCTTAAGTATGTCGAGCTCTTTTGGAGCTTGGTATGCTTCCTTGTACCTTAGCCGAACTCTCCTTGAGCTCGGTTTATTTCTTTAAGCATATACCGAGCTCTTATTGCGATCTTTACGAGTCTCCCACTCCATGCTCTGATCTGATAGCCTGGTCGTTCCGTCTAATCCGAAGAAAATAGAAGCGATTCCTCTGCAAAAGAAGGAACAATATGGAAAAATGGACAAATTCTTTCCAAAAACAGAACAAGTATTGTGGAATACTTTTTCATCGGTTATAAATATTTTGGGAATCTTGCTATAAAAAAGGGTAGCGGCGCACACCTATTATCCATAATTTCTTTAAACCTTTTAACTCCTTGCGACGTACCGTCATAACCTAACGGCTTCTCTTTAATTACGTCCCCTCTGCTGGTCGACTTTGCCGGCGTATCCAACATTGATCAAATCCAGGTGTTGTTGAACCTTCACCTTTTTGCGTCTAACCACCTTGTCTGCGTCCGACCCCTCCTCAAGTAAGTCTGACCCTCATGGCTTCCTCATCTCCCCAAACTCCCTGGTTCTTAACTCGATGCAGTGTTTATGATCGGGATGCTATTAGCATGTTCCGGACCCAATTCAAAATTCCTCTTGATCATGCAATTTATGTGCCTCTACCTGATCATCGACCTTGCCGACCTCCTACCGACCATGTGATTATTTTTTACGACTAGATGACCAGCGGTCTTAGGTTTCTTGTTCCCACCTTCCTTTTAGAATTAACCCATTATTACCGACTCAACCTTTCCTAACTTGCTTCTAATTTGTATAGTCTTATCTGTGGCACCATTATTATATGTCGGCTGTATCAGATTCCCTTGACCCCTACCCTGTTTAACGCTTTGTACGCCTTGCGCCAGTTGGAGTGTGGGGTTTTCTACTTCTTAGCCAGACAAGGACTTAATTTTTTAGCTAAATATCTAACCTTTCATAAGGGTTGGAAAGATAGTTTTGTGTATATCAAACCTCCTCATCCCTACATTTGGACATCTCAATGGACGACCGACCTTCCTCTTGCCCCCACTTTAGGTCAGAGTTGTCAGTCTCAAGTCTTCTTGGAGGCCTTGGCAAAGTTATCGGAGTTAAGCTTCAATGTTAATGATTTAGCGGAGAATGAGGCTCTGATTTACCGAGCAGGGTTGAGTCCAATATGCATCCAGCTCGATGATCGCCTTAGTAAGCCAATTCCCTTTTTACCTTCGATCATTATCACTGACTAACTTTCTTTTTCTTTGCAGGCCGCATTATGTTAAATGCTTCAATTAACAAGATCCTTAAGTGGTATCTAGCTCGCCTCGAGAGCTTGTGGGCCGAAGGAGACGCGACTGAGGATCCCAGGGCTTTACCTCCATCCCGCACATCCCCAATGAACTGACCAACTGCTGTTACCGCCCCTCGTCCCAAGACTAAAGGAGCTAGCTCCACCCGAGCTATCTCTGTGCCAAAGAAACCTTCAACTGTCGAAGGCTCATCTCGACC
Organism: Curcuma longa; assembly: GCA_025388495.1. Lineage (NCBI taxonomy): Eukaryota > Viridiplantae > Streptophyta > Magnoliopsida > Zingiberales > Zingiberaceae > Curcuma > Curcuma longa. Next base: position 773,227 of record JAOBBC010000017.1, read on the forward strand.
CCAACTGATCGAAGAGAATCAGAAGAAGAAGAAGCTCCAACCTCCTAGTACAACGACTGAGGCTGAAGTGTCCAAAAAGCGACAGTGTCTCGCTGTCGTTGAAGAAGCTAGCCCAGGGCCAACATCACTGCCCCGACCTCAGGCCTTTCGGAGCAAAGACAAGGAACACCTCGACGAGGGGTTGGAGCCACCTCTGGCTTCTTCAACGTTTCAACCTCATGATGCAGCCTTCGAGGAGCGAAGTCCTTTGGCATGCTCCTTGCCCTCATCACCTTCCCATTCTCCCTCAGCACGTATGCAGATTGACCCCGGGAGTCTATTCTCACGAATGGTGGGCGAGGTTGCTACTAAGCGCCTCGAAACACATCAGAAACTTCTTCCTTAGCTCAGAATGGTTGAACTGAGTGAGTATTTATATGAGTCCTATATAAAGGTATATCCGATGATGCTGAGTTTAGTTTATTGTTCGACTTACTAATTAAGTATATCGGTTTGCAGACCGGCATGGAGCAAAATTTTTTGCATTGCCATTTGGTTCAATCTAAGAAGTGCATCGCTCGAATGGGTGGTGAAATAACTCATTTGCGGGTGGAACTAGCTGGCATACCTCCCATGCAACAAGGGTTGGCCGAGGCCTTGAGGGACGTTGACCTAGCTCAAGCTGAGATGATTATGACTCAGAGTGCTCAGTCAAGAGTACAGGAGAGGGTCGAGGAGTGGAAAACTAAGGCCCAAGAATTGCGCCATGCTGAAAAGCAGGCTCAAGAGTCTTACTTACAGGCAGAGTGCCTGGTCGTGCAATGAGAGGCTGAACTGGCTGCGGCCGAGAATCAGCTTCAGCAGTTGAAGATCGACTTTGATCGAGAACGGGGTCGATGGGTTCAACAATTGGCAGAGGCCTGAGCCAAAGAAGAATAGCTCACCTCTGAGCTTAATACAACCCAAGTGGAGATGGAAGATCTCCAAACGAGGGAGGAGACTTGGTTCGCAGAACGTCACCGAATCTTGCTGTCCTCGCCCGACTTCTTTCATTTGGTTGCATTGAGGTCAAACAAAATGATGGAGTATGGCTTTGATGGTGTCATTCTATAATTCATGAAGTCAGGGCTTATTGCGTGAGATGTCGACCTCAGCTTTCTAGACCTAAAGAAAGCCTGGAATGATTTTCCCGAGGTCGACCGACGGGATTACCTTGAACCTGAGAGGGCTAAAGGGCCTGAAGTTCCTACTGTGCTGACCAACCACACCGACGTGCCATCCGAGCCGGCTAATCATCTTTTTTCGAAGCCTGCTGACCCTCCTACTTCACCAGACCTTGCATCAGGAGCCGAGGCCAAGTGAGCCCCGAACTCTTGTTTGTTTTGTGGTCTTCCTATGTGCTGAAAGATATTTGACAACTTGTGTCTAATTTTTAGTCAAGTTTCTTGCTTTTCTAATATGCTCAGCACTACTAAGCGAGCGAGATGAGGATTAAGTCGGGTAAGGGCAGGTCAGGATTGACAAATAACAGAGAATCAAGGGATGAGCTAATCGAGCTAGCATAAAGTCGATATAGTGGGTGTGAGGCTGAATCTGAAAGTGACTCAGATAGGCGAGATCAGAATCATTTGAGTTCCCTACCAAGGTCTGGACAATGGTTTCTTCCCCACCGTTATCCAAGTTTTTGTTGACCTCCATGGGCTTTCATAGGTGAGTATCCGACATTAGTGTGTTTCTCCCTCGAGATAAGTACCGTGCCTCATTCTCTGGTGGTCAGACTATTCTCGTGCTCCCTGACACCATGGTTAATCAAGCTCTTAGCAGATGAGGACGCATGAATTTTGAGAGTGCTTGAGAGTCCTAACTGAGAGATCAGGGTTGTGAAAGATCGAGCTCTCTAAACCTGCGGGAAGGCGAAGCTAACATCGAGAGGTTAAGGTGACTCGATAAAGAACTGAGAGGTCGACATCGTGGAAGGTCGAGCTATCTGTGCCTATAGTAAGGGAAAGTCGTTAGCCATAGAGCTGTGAGCTTAGCGCCGTGTGTGGGCGAGCTATCTGTGCCTATAGTAAAGCAAAGGGCAGAGATCGGGATTGTAGAAGGTCGATGTTCCGAGCCTGTAGTATGGCGAGGCCGTCAGCGATAAAGTTGAGAAGGTAGAGATCGAGGCCATAGAAGGCCGAGGTTCCGAGCCTGTAGTAAGGCGAGGCCGTTAGCAATAGAGCTGAGAGAGCAGAGATCGGGGTCGTAGAAGGCCGAGGTTTTGAGCGTATAGTAAGGCGAGGCCATCAGTGATAGAGCTGAGAGGGCAGAGATCGATCGGGGCCGTAGAAGGCTGAGGTTTCGAGCCTGTAGTAAGGCGAGGCCTAGAGATGACAATTAGACCCGGACCCGATGGGGAATCCGTTCCCCGATCCCATTTTAACCAGGGAATCCCCGAATCCGAGAAAGCGGGGATGGGGATGGGAAATCCCCGAATCTCGGAAAGCGGGGATGGGTCGGGGATGGTATTCCAAAAATTCCCCGTTCCCATCCCCGAACCTGA
>JAOBBC010000017.1:918806-931956 GCA_025388495.1 Curcuma longa
CTGACATTGGTTTTGTGGACAAAGCTAATGGTGCCAAGGTTTGGATTCTATCATTTTGTTCTGATTCCAATATGTTTGTCCACTATCTTTTAGTGGGAAATTATTTTATTAAAGATATCCTGACACTTGATCATCCTTTCTCACCTAACTAGTATGTCAATGAAACATTTTGAAAATAAAAATCTGAAAAACTGGAAATGGTTTCTAGATCTCTATATAAACAAATGTTCTCCTTGAGAAAACGCATTAAACTACAAACATGTTTTGGTCCTAAGATTATTGGTGCTTATTTTCATGCACAATTCTTTTTTTTTTTTTAATCAGTCAATGTTAGTTCTTTGCTGGTGATAATTTAATCTGCATATGGCTATATGATTATTTGGAGGGGAGCTTTGGTACAACGGTAAAGTTGTTGTCGTATGAATTGAATGTTACGGGTTCGAGTCGTGGAAACAACTTCTTGTAATAGGGTAAGGTTGCATACAATAGACCTAATGTGGTCTGATCCTTCTTCAGGATCCCTCATTGGCAGGAGCTTTGTGTACCGGACTGCCCTTTATAGCCATATGATTATTTGGTTGTTTCAATGATTTAAGAGTTTTTGGCGTTGCTAGAACTTGTCTATATATAAAATGCAAATAGTAAGAGTGAAAATATGTTCTTTTTTTTCATTGTATTAGCCATGATTTGAAATCTCATATCATGTCAGGTGAAATAGTCGAAACGTTTCGTTCCAATAAAATATCGAAACTTGATACCACTCGGCATAGATAATATCTCCTTCCTCCTTCAACCTCCTATCACTGGCACCATGCATCGAAATATTGACACGATATCAAATCGACTCAAGGTTTTGAACCTTAGTATCAACATAGCTAGAAATAATCTTTGTAGAAACATTTTATATTGTCATTCATCAGATCTGGTATGCATTGTCCAACATTTGTTGAAGATCAGAGCCGTCAATTTGGATTCGGCTCGTCGGGTTGGCCTGCTCTGCCCTGCTAAACAATTTAAGCGGGTTGGGTTGAAATTTTATCAATCTATTTAAAAGTGGGCATAAACGAGTCAACTCATGTGGATTGAGATCTAGGCGGGCCGACCTGTGGTGGGCTTGGGTTAGCCCACGGGTTGAGAAGGATTTTTTTTTTTCAAAATTAGATTATGGATTTATGGTGATATACGAATTTTTATAGTGAAAGTTGTGAATTTTTTTTTGTGTCAATTGCTTTGGCTAATATATGTAAGTGTGAAATCAAGAATTAAGGATTTTATCGGGGATTTTTCTAGAAATGTTTATTTATGAAATGATCAAATTCAATGAATTGTGATTTTTTAATAATTTTTTTATGTTTGGTGGGTCGGTCCACCTAACCCGCAACTCACTTTAGGTTGGGTTGGGTTAGGGATTTCCCAACCTGCCAAGATAGCGAGTCAGCCCGTCTGATAGCTCTATTGAATATGCAAATAGATTGGTGCCACATACTTGAATTTAGTACCCTAGACATATTCAACAGATTATTCCCATTTTATTGTGAGAAAACAATAGTAATGACAATTCTATGTTCAAGGCATGGTTTAAAATTTGACCCATATCGGAATTTCGGTCTTGGATTGGAATGATACAGTTTCGGTACCATATCGTGTTGTGCCGATACAGTTTCTGTACTTTTTAAAAAATTTAAATATAAGTATATATTAATTTTATTAATATTTGATTATTAAATGTGTTTATTATTGATGTTATATTTTGAGGTGTTGAGTTTATATTTTAATATTTTCTTATAAGATAATGTGTGTTAATTTTTTATAAAAAATATTTTAAAAAATAAGTAATTTTTAAAACTCAAAATTAAATCTAAAATTATAAAATCATTTAAAGGTCTCAAAGATAATTATAAAATTATTTAGAGGTCTTAAATTATTTTTTTGAATGTATTTGTAATTTTTTAAAATTTATTTGAAATGTTTAAGAATTATATTTTAAAAAATTTTAGTTTATTTTGTATTTACATTCAATTTTTAATATATATTAAAAAATAAATTAGTAACTATATATATAATTACTATTTATAATTAAAAAATACCTATTCAAAAAATAAAAAATTTAACCTTAAAAAAAAATCATGGCACCCATTGCGTCCAATGGAGGGATCGCGACATCTTTCGCACCCCCATAGAAGGTTGCCACAAGGTTGCCGCACCCTCTGTGATCTCATAACGGCCTCACGGTTGCAATACCGGTAGGATACCGGTGTCGATTCCGTGCCGAAATGATAAATATTGTCTGTTTTGGATGGCACGGTTCGACATTTCAAACCTTGGTTCAAGGCACCATATTAGGCTGGATTCTTGATTATCTTTAAGCTATGAGTACCAGATGCACAGATGTCTACTCACAACTTACAAAAACACACTAATGCAATATAGGATAGCTGAATGGTGGAATAGTCATGCAGCTAACTATCAAATTAGTTGGAGATTTGCTGCATTCTTGTAGTAACATTTTAGGTTCATTTATCAACTTGATTTTATTTATATGAACGCATGGTTTTCAAGGTACTGCTAGTATTAAGATCTTTGAGAACACTGATTATGCATATTTATATCTCTTTGTCAATATATACTTTGTTGCAGGCATACAACCAGTATGGAGATGATATAGAAATGGTATGTGCTGTTCTTTGTGCTGGCCTTTACCCCAATGTCATCCAATGCAAAAAAAGAGGAAAGAGAACAGCTTTCTACAGCAAAGATGTCGGGAAAGTTGATATCCATCCTTCCTCAGTTAATGCAAGGGTCAATCTGTTCCCTCTGTCCTACATGATTTACAGTGATAAGGTGAAATCTTCAAGCATATACATAAGGGATTCAACAAATATTTCAGATTATGCTTTGCTTCTTTTTGGTGGCAACCTTACACCAAGTGAATCTGGCGAGGGTATTGAGATGTTGGATGGCTACCTTCATTTCTCGGCTCCTAAAAGCACAATACAACTTATTCAGGTAAGCATAACCCTCTAGTAGTTTTTTTTTTTTTTTGTGTAGTCTCATGTCGAATGATTTGTAGTGTGAGACAAAATTTGTTCTTTCGGAGAGAACAAAAGATTACAAAACATAATGCTTTGGTAAAATTAGATTGTGGTTTTGGAGGGATATATATTTGCATATATATCCTCTTTTTTTATTGTTGATGGAATGCTTGTATTACTCTTTTTTCCTTAATTGAGCTGTTTTTAAAACAAGTTAATGCGGTTCAAATTGCATTTCTAACCTGACTAAATTTGGCAGAGATTGAGACGAGAGCTTGATAAACTTTTGCAGAGGAAAATTGAGGAGCCAGAGCTTGATCTCCCTGCAGAAGGTAAGGATGTGGTTGCTGCAGCTGTAGAATTATTGCACAATCAAAACGTTTACCGATAAATGGAGAGTGCCATGTGCAAACACCATACAGAATCACCCATCAAAGGGATGTTTTTTCTACCTTTGTCAGATTCATGACAAAACTGCCTGACTAAACTTTTTAGTTTTGTATTGAAGTGCGGTTTTGTTGCAGCTATAGCTAATCTTTAGTTGTTTGCAAGCAAAAGAACTTGGCAATATGAATCATGTTTATGGTTAAATCTGAATGAATTGACTTAATTTTTCTATCCTGTGTACATTCTGATACTGGTGTTTATCCATCCCTTTAAAGTGATTGTCTGAAGATCATCAATTTCTAATAAAATAGATCGCAAGAAACTCCAAGTTTTTACTTGATTAAGAAACTTTAGTTGTTTGAAGGGTTCATACCACTTACATCCTGAGTATTTACCATTTTATCAGTGCCTTTCTCTTTGTTCAAACTTTTACTAGATTTGACTTTAACATATAATGATTTCAATTAAAAACATATTGTGCTTCAAATTAAACCTTTAATAATCGCTAAGTAAAGCATCAAAGCTTTCAGAAACAAGCTCCCTGGAACACAACGGAAGTGGTAACACTAAGTATAGCATCAAAGCATATCATGTCTCAACACCAACTTCTGCAATATTTATCTATAGAACATGGAACGGTGTTCACTTTCATGCCTGCTAATGTCTAATTACAAATATCATTCTAAACGGTTCCCTTTCTACGATGAAAATAAGCCGATGATAAATCTTCTAAGCAATATGTAATAATCAAATCTAGGATGAAATCTAAGTTTGTAGCTTTGACAAATATGGGAAAGATGTTAAATGGTTATAGTAATTGAAGATGTTTTTAGATGGTCGAAATTTGTGCTGTTAATTTCCATATATTATGATAGTCAATCGACAAGTGTCTTGACACATAATCATTTATATAATGGTAAATCTAGACATATATGTCGTAAACATAATATCATTAGACAACTATTCTTAATGGGAGTTATCACTGTTGACTATGTAAAATCAAAGGATAACCTAGTGGATCCGAGGGTTAAATAGAAAGTTAGTTACAAGCTGATCATCTCAGGGATGGGTTTGATGCCGATAAAAAATATTAGTGTAAAGAAAACTCAACCTATGTAGGTTGGAGATCCTAAGAACTAAATTCAATGGGACAATCTAACTTTATAGACTAAGTGGGGGGAACTATCCAATGAAAGGATGGAGGTTAAGTATACGATTTTTAATGATCCACTAGAGTAATGTTGATTACTCTTGAGAAATCTCCTATGTGAGAAAGAAGTAGGATGGCTTCGAAGAGAATTACATATGTAATTTTTAGAACTTCTCATAGAATAATGCTTGCTCATGGCCAAAAATGAACACTGAGAATTGAGTTGTATTAGGGAGAATATTGGGTTAGATATGTCCATGCTTACACAGATGACAGAACAGTTCAAGGACATCATATCATTACCAGCAAGTAAACAAACGTGCCTTCATAAGGGAAGGTTCAAAAGGTAAAATCTACCTATCCTATATTGGACTCAACTGTTGAATACTATCACATATCCTGTTTCCATTCATGTAGAGGGATTATTAGAAATTTTGAATGAAAACAAGAAGAGATGGATGAAGGAGACTCTATTGTGAATATGATTTAGTCCCACATTGGGAGTTTTAAGGCTATAAGATTGGTTTATAATGTATCACAAGCATTAATATTAAAATGTATGTATAGAGAGAGACTCTCTCTCACGTGTGGACCTGTAAGGGAAGTGCAAATCCAAGACTTGAATTGCACTGTCCCAAATTGACTCATGTGCAAACATGACTTGTGCGTGTCAAATGTTCAAGTGAATCAATTAATATTTTGCCACATGAATTATTCTTTTACTTACTGTTAAGTATAATAGATGCATTAAAGTGCGACTAATAAGAAATCTGTAATCGCTAAGTGAAAAGACCGACCATTGATGGTTAACTACTAACGTTTCGATCAGAGTGGGTAAATGACCTTTATTCGGTCACTTATTATTGCAAAGGGAGGTGTCATGAGTCAATTTGGGGTATATAAGGAGGCCTTGACTATGAGTAGAAGATAGAGAGCAAATACTCAAGCAAAGAAACTTCATCCACTTCATTCCTTCTGCTTTTCTCCTTCTCTGCCATGCATTTTCACTTGGCAAAATCATAGTGATAGTATTCGAGTACGAACTCAGTTCACTGCGATTGACCAATGGTTGATGGTGTTCGCGATTTGTTATTGTATCTTGGGAAACATGCCTCCGTCATGATCTCTAAGTATTGCCAGAGGGGATGAATCTGTTTTAAGGAAACTACATTGAATGCAGATCTCGACTTTTCTATCTCCAAGCACTCGAAAACCCACTCGGACTTGGGATTGCTTCCCGAGTACTACACAATACTCTCCCGACTCAGCGCACAAGTAGCGGAGACCCACTCGATAGTTGGGCCATGGATCCACTTGGCAGCACTTGACGTCACTTGGGAGTACTCGGCTCAGCTTCCACTCATGAGCGCTTGGCTTCCATTCAAGAGTACTCGACAGACTCAGCAACTCGACACTTGGTTGACTCAACAACTAGGTACTCGGCTAACTCAATAGATCGGGCACTCAACTAGCTCCGTAGCTTTGACACTTAGCTAGCTCGGCACTCTGCAACTCGATTGCTCATCCATACAAGGTAGCTTGGTCATATAAGGCAGCCTAGTCTTCCGAGTAGGTCAACCATCTCAAGTAGTTCATCCTTCCCTACTTGGCAGCTTAAGATTATCCATTCAAGTCATCTTAACAAATAAGTCTGAAATTGATTTCGTGTAATTACAATTGAGCAAACTCCCTTTATCTCCGACTAAAAGATTATCCTAAGTATACTTCATCGGACAATAAAGGCCCTTTTCCATTGCAAAATTTCATTAGATGTTAGATTGGGAAACAGAAGACTAATTGGTAAATGGCTGGCTCCTAGACAAGGTTTAGGTGGAATGATAGAAAGTATGGTTCCAACATCTCATAAACAAGGTCATTCAAGAGCCTAGGACGACAGTATGGAGGACGTTGACGGTTCCGAGCTTGAGTTGGGCCTCACGGTGAAATAGCTGGGCACACATTAGTGAGGCTCGTCTCCGTCAGTATCTCCAAGTAACTCTTCCCTGAGAACCTCTTCACCTGTTACAGCCATCCCATAATCGTCTTCTCTACCACGTCTTTGTTGGTCTCCTCCATGTGGTAAATGAGCCAAGCGAGGCAAATTTAGTTGCCTTCGAGCTTCTTTATTTATTATTCAAGCTTATTATTAAAAATATCATCGAACAACTTGTTCATTGTTTAAATTTTTCATGGAACTCAACTATTACTATTGTTGAAATTTAATAGTAGAGTAAGAGATAATTGTCTTACATTTCATTTCTATTAAACACCCCTATTTATAGGATAAGTAGAGTGGTATAAGAAAATGGAAGAATGCAATGATTTATCAATCAACAATAAAATCATATCAATCATCTATTATAAACACATGCACCCACCTTAGATAATTGATGGAGTATCTAACATTGCCTCCTTATCAGTAAGACCCACTGGAAAAAAATCTGAACGAAGGAAAAAGAGTACAGTAGTAAATACTCCCCCTGATTTCAATCACTAAAGATCTTTTAATTGGCCACATCCATAAGTTGCATGTCCAGTTTCTCTGATACAACAAATTAATCAATAATCGAAAAGTAGTGGCATCGATCATAAGTGAATATATTTCCTCATAATAAATTCCAAGTCTTAATAAGAAACCTTGGGTCACAAGTTTGTCTCTGTGTCTCACAATTTCACCCTTTTATTCTTTTTTATACAAACACCCATTTATATCCTACTAAGATTACATCTTTAGGTGTTAAAACTAAAAGCCTAAAAACTTTATGTTTCTCTAGAGATTCTAATTCAATCTGTATAACCGTCTTCCATTTTGACAAGTCATTTTTTTCTTTATAATATTTACATGATTGTGGTTTGGGATCTTCATCACCTTGTATGATGTCAAGGGCATATTGAGAGCAAAAATATCATCAATGGTTGTATTGTTTCGATCTCATATTTTATGAGATATCAAATAATTTATTAAAATCTCATTATTTTCATGTAATTGTGATTTTTCAGGAACAACATTATCCACATCTGATTTATTGATTTCTCTTACTGTATCATCTAGAATTGCTTCTTCTAGAGCTTTTGATTCTTCCTTTTCTTGTACCTTTCTTTTTCAAGGTACAGTGTCTTTTGAGCCAATTGGTTTATCACGCTTCTGGTATATTCTAGATATATTTGCAAGTAGAGTAATAGATTGTCTTACAGGGACATCGATTTTTATTGGGGTATTCTCTACTTGTATGTATATGTATGACTTTGTCACATTTTTTGTATTAACAAAAGTATCAGACAATTGATTTGCAATTACAAGTGAATGATTCTTTCCACTTCTCACATTGATTGTTGCAAGGATCAAAATAAGATATACCTTTTCATTCCAATAAATTTTTGATTATTGTGGGATCAAAATGAGATAATATTTTTTCCATTCCAATAAATTTTTTATTATTCTCCAGGATACAATTTTGCTCCCCCAATATTGGAAAATTCATTTCATCAAAGTGGTAATCTACAAATCTTGCAGTAAACAAATCATCTATTAAAGGTTCTAAATATCTAATAATGGATAGTGAATCATATCCCATGTAAATCTCAAGTCTACGTTGTGGACTCATTTTATTTCATTGTATAGGTGAGATAGGAACCTATACTGCACAACCAAATACTCAAATATGAGAAACATCAGGCTTTTAACCATAGGCAAGTTGTAAGAGTGAGTATTGGTGATAATTGGCTAGTCTTACATAAATCATTGATGCAGTGTGTATTATGGCATGCCTCGAAGCAAAAGATAGAAGTTTTATTTTCATGAGTAGTGGTTTGGCAATATATTGCAACAATTCAATAAATGATTCTACTATGTCATTCTGTATTTAAACATGGGCAACTGAATGCTCAATTGAAATTCCGATTGACATATAATAGCCATCAAATACTTGTGACTTAAATTTAGTAGCATTATCAAGGCGAATTATCTTGATTGAGTAATCAGGGAATTGTTCTCGTAATTTAATAATTTTCTCAAGTAGTTTGGCGAAAGCTATATTTCAAGATGAAAGCAAACTAACATGTGACCATCTAGTTGAAGCATCAACTAATACCATGAAATATCGGAATGATCCACATGGTGGGTGTATAAGTCCACAAATATCCCCATGAATCTTTTTCAAGAAGGTTGGAGTTTCAACATCAACCTTTGTGAGGGAAGGTATTATAATTAGTTTGTCTTGTGAACAAGTCACATATGGAAAATTATCATATAAAAGAATCTTCTGGTTCTTTAAAGGATGTCCATATGAATTATTTATTATTTTTCGTATCATTATTGTCCCAGGATGACCAAGTTGGTCATATCATAATATGAAATTATGGTTATCAATAAACTTTTGATTCGTTATTATGTTTGTCTCAACTATTTTTTATTGTTGTACAATACATCCCAGAAGGAAGTGCATGCAATGTTCCTTTTATCTATCTCTAGCCAGATATAATAGATATAATACAAAGATATTCAATGTTTCAATATGATATTCGACAGGTATCTTTAAAACTAAGCAAATTTCTACTGAATTGGTTGACATAGAGTTCATTTTCATTATATAGGTTTGTATCATTTTGTAAAATGATTTTTGCTTTTCCATGACCTTGAATAATTTTTGATGAACCTGATATTGTTATAACATTATTTTCACCTAATGTTAACTCCAAAAATACCTTTTGCTTTGAAGAATGGTGTGGGTTGTACCACTATTTGCTAGACATTCGTCTTGATATTTCATCATTAATCTTAAAGAATAAATGTACAAGTAAAAGAATTATAATTCTAATATAATTGCATGCAATATTTATAAATGAAACACTTTATTAAGTAAAAAATCAAAGTAGTAACTCCTATTGACAACTTAAAAGAAAATTGAAATACTACAACTGAAAGACAATCATTCCATACTTTCTAAAGACTTCACCTACAACTTAAATCAAAATTGAACTTACAAAGAAAAAGACACTAAAACAAAAATACAACTATTCCATATTATCTATCATGCCACCACCAATCAAATGATCAATATTGCTATCTGACTGGGCAAAGAAATCAGAGACATTCAAATGGGTTATATCAACTGGACCATAATCATCAACAAAATTTGTCTCTATTTTGCCTTTCCTTTGATCAATTTTTAGTATAGATCTACAAGATGCCTTGTTATATGATAGGTATGAGACCAATGCTCCTCCATCCTACATTTACAACACTTATCTTCATATTCTTTCAAGTTTTTCCCTTTTACTTCTTCATTGTTAGATTTCCATTGCTGGTTGCTTGTTTTAAGTCTTTTACGATTTTATTGTTGATACTTTTTTCTTTGGCCACACCCATGATTTATCCCAATTTTATAATTTTGAGATGAGTTAGCATTCACTTCGGAGAATGATATTTCATTTGCTTCAGGAAACGGTGTAGATTCAGTTGGGTGCAATCAATGATTTTTTATGAGTAACTTATTATTCTGTTCGGCAACTAGTAGATATAAGATAAGCTTAGAATATTTTTTAAATCCATGCTTACGATATTACTACTGCAGGAGCACATTCGATGCATGAAAAATAGATAATTTTTTAAAATACATCTTGATCAGTAATTTTCTATTTAAAAAGTATGAGTTTGGAGCTAATCTTAAATAGTGTCGAGTTATAATCGCTTAGAGATTTAAAATCTTGTAGGTGAAGATGCATCTTCATTTATAACGGGCTCTTAGGAGAATTGCAGTTATCTAATGGTCAAACTTTTCTTTTAATTTTTTTTAAAGTTCTTGTGGTTCTTTTATAGTGAGATACTCAACATTTAATCCATCATCAATATGGCGACAAAGAAAAATGAGTGCTTTTGCACAATCCTATAGGGATTCATTATTTTCTTCTTTTTTTTATCTCCTAAGTTCTTAGAGACAAGAAGGACCTTGGCATCTAAAATCCATGATAGATAATTTTTTTCCAATTACGACCGGTGTTTCAAATTCAAATTTGGTGATATTTATCATAGCAACCACTATAAAAAAGTAAATTTAAAAAGTAATTAGAACACTATCATTTATCGAACAAAAATATGTTAATATTTGAAGCAATCAAATATTTATGTCCACACAAAAATATTATAGCAATAAAAAAATAAAAGGAAATAAATACTAAACAAATATGTCGATCAAAATGTGTTATATTATCATAGTTAAAAAGCAATCAAATATTCATGTTCACACAAAAATATTAAAAGAACAAAATTAAAAGGAAATAAATATTAAACAAGCATGTCATAATATAATCAAAATGAATATATATTTTAATATTCTTTAGAAATATTGAAAAAAATTATATCTTTAATTAAAATTCTTCAAGAATATTGATATGTATTAGATTAATAGATCAATATTCTTCAAGAACATTGGTAAAACTAAGGGCCGAGCCATCCTTGGGCTAGGGTGGGCTCCAATGCCGCCTTTTAAAAAAAAAACTAATGACTTTTATTTTATTTTATTTTCAATTCCATGGTCATTCCCCAGGGCCGTCTCAAAGTTTTATGGGGCCCTAGGCTAAATTTTTTTTAGATCTTTAATATATTTTTTAAATATAAAATTTTCTCTCATTTTTTTTCATTTGGATTTGGGACCGACAACAACGGGTTTGAATTTTTTTTTTGAGATACTAAATTATTAATTAAATTTTTATATTCAAATTTTGTTAATAAATTTTTTTAATTCATAAAATTACTAGATTATTTAATCTTTTTCAAGACATTGATGAATGTAAATAAGACTTTATTAATTTTAATTTGAAAAACTTCTTTTTGCTGAAGCTACACTAATAAGTATATTTAATAATATTTTATAAGTTATTCATGCATTAGGAAAATAATTTAATTTTTTAATACCTCAATTGTGATTTATAATTCTGGATTTATTATTTTTTTAAAAACTTTTAATTTTAAAAATAAATCTAAATCATCAAATAACATGTTATGTGTTAAAAAAAATTTAAGATTTAAATATTTTTTTTAAAAAAATTATCATTAAGTAATTTTAAGTTTTTTATATCATATAAAATGAGATCCACATTATTGATCTATTAGCTCTTGAGAGAATGAAGATATAAAATAAAATAAAAGAAAAGAAAATTGACATATAAATAGAATTTTATATTTTTATAATAATATAATAATTATAATTAATATAAAATTAATTAGTTTTACTGTTATTTTTAGAATGATGCATCAATTTAGCAATGTTTAATTCTTATGCATGCAGCAACTTCTCATGCATGTAGGGGTGCAGGCGTGCAGGCGTGAATAATGCATCAAATGCACAAAGTGACATTAAATTTTCATGTGTAGCCATGCAAATGTGATGTGGCCCTACAGAAATCGAAGCACTATGATCTCACGAAATGAATGCATTGTTTGATTAATATAAAAAAAATTATTAAATTTTTTATTATTAATAATGGGCCCCACTAAAATTGGGGCCCTAGGCATAGGCCTTAGTGGCCTATGCCTTGAGCCGGCCCTGCATTCCCCAATAATCAACCTATGTAGTTGGCCCTAGCCCCATGTAATTTTGAATTCTGGCTACGCTCTTGGGTAAAACTTTTATCTTAGATCAATATTTTTTGATTAACTTTATTAGATATTTATATTTTAAATTATAGATCTATCAATATATCAATGTACATTCATATTATACTACTTCAGAAGCATCAACATAGAATTCAAAATTGTGATTCTTTAGAAGCATCAATATAGAATAAAAAGTTATACTTGTTTAGAGCATCAATATAAATTTAGGATTTGTGCTACTTTGAGTGCATCAATATTAAATCTAAATATTGTGCTACTTTAGGAGAATTAATATAAAATTAAAATTTGTGCTATTTCGAGAACATAGATATTAAATCTAAATATTGTGCTTCATTGAGAGCATTTATATAAAGACTAAAAATAAAAATTATTTATAGGTTTATACTTTAAAGAGCACTCGTGCTTGTAACATGTTGTAATTTAATAGTAGAGAAAGAAAGAATTGAAGAAATCTTATATTTTATTTCTATAAAATATCCTTGTTTATAAAATAGGTGGAGTGGTAAAAAAATAAAAGAATACGATGAGTTATTATAACATTGTTATTATTATCAATCAACAATAAAATCAAAGCAATCATCTATTATAACAATTATTATAATTATTTATATTAATTTTTTATTTATTTATAAAATTTATATTATTATTTTTTATTTTTAACATATTATGAATATTAAATTTAAAAAGAAGATCAAAAAAATTTATAAAATATATTATTTTTTATAATTAAATTTTATATAAATAAATAAATTTATTTATAAATTATTCATAAATATTATTTATGAACATCGTATATGAAGATTAACAAATCAAATCCATTAATATCTACATTTATTATATATATATATATATATATATATATATATATATATATATATATATATATAAAAAAAAATAAATATAAATCAAAAAGACTAAATTTTTTTATAAAAAAACAAAGCTATATAAATCTATCTCAAACTCCTT
>JAOBBC010000017.1:938301-949706 GCA_025388495.1 Curcuma longa
AAGGAGAAGATTCATAGTGCATCGGGTGTGTGCGTGCATGTGGATCCTTGGATTAGTCACCTCTGCGGAGGTGGATACCAAGTAAACAAACCGGGTTAGCGTTGTTCTATTGTTTTCTCTTTTATATTTTACTTCCGCTAACACTCTTGCAGAGAAACAATCAAGAAGAATCGAGAAACGCTATTCACCCCCCCTCTAGCGAACCAACCGATCCTAACAAAACTTGCACATGGACAATAATTGCAAGGGGGAGATATTGAGTTCATGGTTACAAAATATTTATAGCGTCATTAGTGCAATCTTAGCTTGAGAACAACTGATCT
Organism: Curcuma longa; assembly: GCA_025388495.1. NCBI lineage: Eukaryota > Viridiplantae > Streptophyta > Magnoliopsida > Zingiberales > Zingiberaceae > Curcuma > Curcuma longa. Next base: position 938,625 of record JAOBBC010000017.1, read on the forward strand.
TCCTGCAAGCACATCTTCTTTTATAGCTTCTCAGATTGAAAGTCATTTTGTGTCATCAAATTATAGACTTAGAACGATTTAGAGAGATATGCAAGCATGATTTAGAATACATGTATCATATCGAAAGACATACTATGCATGTCAGAAAGCTCCAAATAAGGTAGTAGGTGATTTCGATAAGAATTATGGTGATCTTCCTAGACTTTTACATGAACTAAAATATAGAGATCCAGATACATATATTGCATTGAAAATAAATGATGATAATAAATTTCAATATTATTTTTGGACTTTTAGTGCATGTATAAGAAGAGTTTTTTAAGCATATATTCATAAACTAAATGGAATTTATGCAAGGCACCTAAGTAACAAGTATCCTGGTGTTTTATTGATAATCACAATAGTAGATAGTAATGAAAATCTTATTCCAATTGGCTTTGCAGTTGATGAGGTTGAGTGTGGCCCAGCTTGGGAGTAGTTTCTAAATCATCTAAAGATATTTCTTGTAGTTGATCTATCAACTCTCGACAATTATATCTGATAAATATTATAGAATAATATCTGTAATGAGTAAAGTTTATCCTATTGGTCACTATGAATTATGTTGCTATCACCTATCTTATAATATGGTTACAGATACTTGTGATAGATGCATTATGATTATTTTGGATTGTAGATAGAGCAAATACAATTCTACAATATGATCGAGTCATGCAGACTATGTTAGAAAGGCATGCATATGCTTATAGATGGTTGCAAAATATAGAACCAATAAAATTAGAAAATTCACATTTTCTTAGTAGAAGCTACTCAATGTTGACCATGAATTGTTCTTAAAACATGAATGCATTGTTCAATGACACTCTAGAACTCCTAATTACAAGACTAATAAATAATACACAGAGAAAAATTGCATAATGATTTTATAATCATAGGAAGGAAGTGTCTAATTCTACAGGACTATTGTTGCCATTAACTACGAAGGATATTGATACTAGGACATAAAAAATCGGGTCCTATATAGTATTCCCACATAACATAATAGAAATGGAGGTACACTCTACAACACCCTCCTATATAGTTGATATAAAGAGTCGTAAAGGTGATTACGATGAGTTTCAGATTTCAAGGCTTCCTTGCTCACACGCTATTGCAATATGTTCATTTAGGAACATGGACTCATATAAGTATTGTGAGCATTATTTCTCATTTGAAATTTAGAAAAGTACTTATATTGATCATATTTATCCTTGTAGAATTAAACAATTTTAGCCAATAGGTGGACACAAATGTATTGTTTTACCACTCGTAATCTTGTGCAACCTAGAAGAATGAAGAAGGTGAGGATTGAGTCTAAGCACACAGGAAAGTTAAAAACAAGTTTAGTAGGTGCAAACAATTAGGTCATAATAAAAGATCGTGTAAAATGTCTCTAGCAAGTTGATACATGTATTAGTGTGTTCTTTTGTGATAGTACTCAACTTTTATATGTATTTGACACACAAAACTACTGTTGTAAAAAATATCATTGTGATAAATGGAGGGCATATATGTGTATTTTACAAAATAGATTCAGATGTGTATTTTGATTAACATAGCATTAATTTTAAAACTATTGATTTATATTTAAATTTCTTTGAGTTATTTTACCTATGTTTTGTTTCTATATTCATGTGTTCTTTTATCTATAAATATAAATTGGGTGTGTTGGTATGTGCAATCAAAATATTTTGGATGAAATAAGAATGTTTTGTGTGTGTTTTTTATGTAGAGATATAAATTTAGGGTATCACATTCATGTTTGAGGGCATGAATATATTCAGGAGCCTTAGACGAGTACATTTATCATTTCGAGTTTTTTTAGGTCCATTAGCCAATTTTGAAAGAAACCAGTTGATGGACCTTCACCATTTAGAGAATCAAATGGTTGATATTATATTGTTCAAACCAGATGAATCTTAGGAACTTATTTGTGGTGCCAGTTAGTCAGTATCATCGTCCTAGCCCATATAACTCTACCTATGATAAATTGTCTCAAGTCTTTGCAAGTTGAAAAAATCACTACTCTTAATATAGGGTATCACATTGATGTATGATGTCATAGATATATTCAGGAGAATTAGATAAATACATTGATCATGGTTTAAAGTGATTCTGACTCTAGGTCCATAAGTCACTTTTAGACGAAACCGACTGATGGACCTTAGCCATTCAGAAAATCAAATGTTTAATATTTTCTAAACCAAATGAGTTCTAAGAACTCATTTATGGTGTCAATTAGTGAGTATCATCGCCCTAGCCCTTATAACTCTATTTACTTCGGGCTCCAAGTACCTCAATATGATATTTGGAACTCAAACGACCATATACAAGCATGAGTTCCCAAGTCTATCTTGACTAATCAAATTGGACTAAACCAATATTGGATCTCCAAGGATTAGATCCATCTAGGGGGAGCCGATAGAAAAACCATCTTAATTAGATAAATTACATGATTGACACTTGCCCAACATAGTATTAGGGTGGGACAAGATGATATTACATCAAGGAAGCTTGGCCTATACTAGTTAAACTAGGATTTTTCAATAGATTAGCTAAGTGTTCAATTTCATGAATCAACTTTATCTAAGAAAGTGATCATTGCTCCGATACCCAAGAAGGCCTCCATGCCTCGCCATGACTTGGAAGATGAAACTTGAAATGTGCACTTAATTGATTGATGGTTAATCTTGAATTTAACTCAAGGTCAAGCAATCCTTAACATTTCAAACTAAATTAATTAAAGATAAAATTGAAAATCATCTCACAAAGAACCATAGGACTAATCTTCTTTATAATCTAGAATAGGTGAGATGTTAAATAGGTAGTAAGAATTGTTGGTGCAAGTAGCATCATTTGATCAAACCTGAGTTTTAATATTGGCAAAGGTCAAAGTTAAAGTTGCTTGTGATCTGATGTGCTTATCAAGTTTGCAGGAAGTCTTAGTTAAGACTATGCAAGGAAGTCTTGATCGGTGGAACTGGACAAGGAAGTCTTGATCGATGGGACTAGGCAAGGAAGTCTTAGTCGGAGGTTCTAGGCAGGAAGACTTGGCCAATCGAGGACATAGGACAGAAAACCTTAGGGGTTGAGGACATCAGGCAGAGGTCTAGACAGAATCAAGGACTAAAGGTCTAGCGAAAGTTCTGAGGGTCAAGATCAGCTGAGTCAGGTAGACCAAGGTTTAACATCAGGTAAAATCTCCTGAGAGAAGTAGTGAGGATGCGCTCTCTAAAAGAAAGCAATAGGCATCGACCCAACTTAAGATTTTATGAGAGAGCGAAAGTTGAGACCGGACAGTCAAAAAGTTATTATTCATACTCTTTATATATATATTATGCTTGTGCTAACACTGTAACATAGGAAACACAATTTTGAACATAAGCTGAAAGTCGACCCGGGATAGATCTGGGCACCTGAAAGAGTTCCAGGCACCTGGAAGAGCTCCAAGTGCTTGGAATGGTTCCAGTCGCCTAGATAGGGCAGAACAAAACATCAAGCTAAGATGGCAGACTCCGATTGGTCAGTATACGCCAGCATCCAAGTGCCGAGATAAGGCTAAGTCGTAGCCAAATTAAAGTTTGATCCAGTTAGGCACCACTTCAACATTCAAGGCACCCGGAAGGGATCCAGGCACCTGAAAGTGGATAACTCACTGATAATGCAGATCGGATGGGCCTCGTTGGGGGCGCCCGAGGCAGGTCCAGGTGCCCGGATCACCTTATAAAAGTAGGGTTCGATCAATGCTTAAACACAGATCTTTTCTCCATCGTCCAAGTTCTCCTCTATGATTTCAAGTCTCCGAGAAGTCATATTCAAGCCTCAACGACATGATTCTATTATGAGCTCAAGCGAACCTAGCTTTGGGTAACGTTTAGTTGTTATCTACTTTATGCTTGCTTCCTTTTTGTGCTTAAATATTTAAGGGTCGTTTGGCTTGTTATAGAACCCTTCATTTGTAAAAGAAGTAAATCTTCTTCTCTTTTGGGAAGAAGATTAATAGTAATTGCCTATCGAAGTGGTCTAACTGACTGTGAGCCTTGGAGTAATAGCCAAGCGGCTACAAACCAAGTAAAACCAACAGTGTACTTGTCTATTTTTATGTTTCCACTGCATGACTTTCTTTGAACTGGAACGATTTATGAACGTGTAAGAAGTGTGTTATTCACCCCCTTCTAGCACATTCTCAATTTAATAATTGGTATCAGAATAGACTGCTTGAAATTAGTACAACCACCAATCGAGCTTGTTCTTATCGTTCAATTTTTTTGTTTTAACTTGTAGTCAAAATTGATGCAATCACCTTTTTTGAATTTTTTTTAGTTTTCATAATTACTTGAAAATGGTGCAAACACCACTCAAGTAGCTTTTTTAGAGTTTTAAAATTCACTCCCGCACTACTAATCTAAGACAAAGCCTTGGAAATATTTTTCTTATCTTTGTGTGCAAGAGTTTAAATGACACAGCAAAAGGGCCACAACACAGCTCGACCCCCATTCTTCACCGAAGACAACTTCAGCTACTTGAATAGTTGTATGAAAGTCTACCTAAAGACTCAGGTGGACACATAAATCACCATCAAGACCAAGTTTACCCTACTAGTTAATGAAGTCAGATACGAGAGTTGGACCCTCAAAATTAAGAGGTAGATTAAACCTGATGCTAAAGAAACTCAGATCCTCCAGTGTGGACTAACCAAAGAGGAACTCAATTGTATCAACCCATTCATTAGCGCAAAAGAGAGAGATTAATCAAGCTGCATGAAGGAGCCAACAACACCAAGGTAATGAAACACAACATCCATTTGAATAATTTACCTAATGTTAAAATGCAGGATTATGAATCATCTTCGGAGGAATTATACATGGAGGAACCCAATCAAGCGAGCTTTGTGATGCTAGTAACAAAAGATGCAAGTGCTATCTTTGTGGGCAAGAGGGCCATTTTGCACGAGAATGCCCAAGTGAGCGTCGCAATAAAGCGGGTTGCCATCTTTGAGCAACTTGATCTCCCTGAAGACTATGACATATTTTCTGTTCAAGAGGATGAAGCACAAAGCGACGCAATATTCAGTATTTCGAAAGGAGAAGAAGACACTGAGGATCTACAAAGGTCTATTCAAACCCTCCATTTTTATCCTTCTTGTTATCTTTGGTTTTGGACTAACTTATAATATAGGAAAGGAGGGGCTGAAACTTTGTGTTCCAAGCACCCTTATTTGAATCCAGGTAATCGAACGGTCCAGGCACCCGAATGGGATCCAGCGACCAGATGTCAGTCGAATGGGCCAGCGAGGCGGATGAGGTGGTCGGGACACCTTAGTCTCAAGGCGCCCAGAGAGGTTCTAAGCGTCTGGATCTGGATAAGGCATTGTGGAGTCAAAATTGATCCGACAACCTCATGTTAGCATCCTAGCACCCAAAAGATACTGAGTCAGCGTCGAAAGTGGATCGACGGGATGATGTGAAGGCGCCCGGAAGGACTTCCAGGTGCAGAATCAGGCTTTATAAGCAACTGCGAGAGAGAACCCAAAAATCAATTCAATACGCTTCAACGATAATTTTTTGCATGCAAACATATGATCCATAACGTCATCATAACGCCAAAGAGCTGCACCAATTACTACAAGTCTACTACTCTCAGTCGGTAATCTTTTTGTTGCTTTTTGTACTTAAGATTTTTAGGACGGTATAAGTTTATCGATCCTAACATATTTATAAAAGCGACAAACTCCTTCTCATAAGAGGAGAGTTTTTATAGTGAATTATTCGTTGGAAACAATCACGGATTGTGGGCCTTGGAGTAACAACCTGTGGCTATGAACCAAGTAAAAATAAAAATATTCACATTTATTCTTTCCGCTGCACTTTCTGATATCGTATATTTTTATTTTACGCATAAATTGTTAAAAGAGTGAAAAATATGAAACAGTGTCTCACCTCCCCCTTTAGCGCTCTTACTCGATCCTACAAGTCATACCCTTAGTATTCATGAACTCGTAGATTAAGGCAATTAGCATCTCACAAGCATATTAGAGGTTACCTTACTTGTGTACTAAGCCACTTAGAATGGTATGATATATTTAAGATCAAGCCTGAATTTTAGATGATTATATTAGTTCATCTTCATAAATCTGAGCTAAAAATATAAATTTACATTAATCAATTTAAGTGTTCCTTCTTAGTAAATAACTAATTGAAAACTTATACTTAACTTAATTAACTTAGTGAATGTTATTATCTTATGATAGTCAACTAGCAATAAAAGTTAGACATTTGGATAAAGATAATTTAATAAATAATTTATTTTTAAATATTATATTTAGTAATGTAGAACTCATGAATGGTTAATGAACTTGAAATTTAAAATTATGTTTGGGCTCTTAAAACCTAATTGAACTTTCAGTCATTTATCTTATTATCACATTCCTTAGATAAGTCTTTTACAATTCAGGTTAAACTATTTTTTTTAATATTTCTTAAAATTCATTTTCAAGATTTAAAATATGTTTAAACTCAAATTATTTTTTTTAACATTCGTAAACTTACAATAGTTTTTCAAATTCATTTATATAAACTTGGTAGATCAAAATTTAGATAAGAATTCATGTTTTTACATATTGAAAATTCATTCTTACATTTTAAAGAATTCATTCTTAAAATATAAAAATTCATGTTTTCAAATTTCAAAAAAATTCATGTTTTAAATTGTGAAAATTCATGGTTTTAAATTTAAAATTCATATTTTCAAATTTTGGGAGTTCATGTTTTTTTTTAAATTTTAAAAATTCATCTCTTAAAATTCTTAAAATTCATTTTTTTCAACCTTGAAAATTCATTTTTATACTTTGGACAATCAGTGAAAATTTCAAAAACTCATTTTCAACTTTGGAAATGCATTTGTAAAACCTTAACATTTTTTCCTTTTCAAAAATGCAGTTCAAAAAGTTGTTTTTAAAATTCCACATACATAAGTATTAAACATTTGGGATTAGTTTTGCTACCAATAATTACAATCATTCTCTTTGTGTTTCTCTAGTTTTTTATGTATGTCAAAGGGGAAGAGAAAGTTTAAAGGTTAAAATTATTTTCAAGAAAACCCTAAGTTATCTTTCAAGGGGAGAGATCAATTTAAGGGGGAACTTTGTTGAAAAGTTGAAAACTAAGAGTTTTTAAAAAACTAAGTCTTGTTTTTGTACTTATGTTTACTTAACTTTAAACTAGGTTATCATAATAAAAAAAGGGAGAGATTGTTAGTGCATGGAGCACCAGAATCGAACCTAAGTTTTGATAATAACAAAGAGTGAAAGTTAAGTTTACTTATAATTTAACTAATTGACTAAGTGTGTGCAAGTATCATAACTAAGAAAGACCTGATTGGATGTTAGGCAAGACAAAGTCCTAACTGTAGATTAGGTAAGGCAAAGTCTTAATTATAAATTAGATAAGGAAGTCTTAACAGATCAGAGACACTAGGTGGGATGGACTTAATAGAGTCAGAGATGACCAAAGATCAAGTCGGGTAAGGATTGGTTGTCAAGTAATTAAAGGTTAAGCAGGAAGTCCAAACAGGGTCTTGAGGACCAAAGTTTGACAAGGTAAGCTTCTGGAGTGGAGTGGTTCTTCCTAAAGGAAGAACAGGCAAGAACAAGTTCTCATTGAGAAAATCCTTAGGCGTCGATCCAACTAAGGGATTTACGCAAGTTCCAAGGTTGAGATTGGACGATCGAAAGATTATCAAACTCATGTATTTAGCTTAATATTATTGTGATGACACTATCTTGTAAGGTATTGTGCTTATCAATTTTGCAGGATCGGTAGACCAGTAAGCTGAATCCGTAGACTGATCAACCGATTCGGTATACCAAATGGTGATGTGACATTCGACGTCACACAAGATAATGACGAGCTTGATGATGTGGCAAAGGGTAACTGTTGACTAGCTGACGTGGTAGAAAAAATTATCGATAAAGCTAACATGACAGAAGTTGGTTGGAGGACAACTAGATTAGTAAACCGATCCAGGGGATCGTATACCGATCAAACGGATTGAGATCCAAATCCCAATGTGATCAATATACCAATTAGGGGATCGATAGACCGATCAGGTCCTATAAAAGAAAGTCACAACCAAAGCTTCATCATCAACTCTCAAGTGCTTCCGCACTCTTGTCTCGCTCTGAAAACACTACCACTATTCCGAGACATGACTCCAACAACCACACTCAAGTTCTGAATCTTTGCCGATATATTTGTATCAATTTAATACTTGTCTTTGTGTTTTAATCTTAGAAAGAACAATAAAGTATTACTGTTCCTTGACTTTTTGTAAAGATGAGTCTTTGTCTCATTACAAGAAAAATACTATTAGTGAATTATCCACCGAAGCAATCAAGGATTGTGAGCTTTGAAACCACAGGCTATGAATTAAGTAAAACAAATTTGTCTTTTGTGAGTTTTTTGTTGTACTTTCTACTATGTAACTCTGAAACAAAAATATTGTTTTTAAAAATAAGTGAAAAAATGGCACATGCTATTCACTCTCCTTTTAATGTGTTTCTTGATCCTACAATTTGAACGCTGATAAAATAGTAATTGGTTAAATAATATTAAATCCTTTTCTACTTTTTAGTCTTCCCCACTTGTATCTTTGATGATGTAAGAGATTTCTTTATCTTTGAAAGTGATATGTGATGAAGAAAGATAGTAGACTTTTCAAGAATGACTCATCAATAGACTATAAGTCATGGAATAGGGCCCGTTGTATGCCTTATTAGTGATTGCTATGCAAATTATTTATGTTTGTTTTTATTCTATTATATTAATTCTTGACCTCGCTAAACTTGTAACAAGAGTATCATTAATTTTTAATAGTAGATATAATCAGTAGCTATTTATCCTCTGTTGCTTAATTATCCAACCATCATCGATCCTAACAACAATTAGGAAGAGATTTTATTATCCGGAATCCAAAAGCCACGGAGCATGTGTATCAGTGAATAAATGGTAGGTTTTTTGGTGCCTTCCCTTGCAAAGTGGGCCAATGGAACCTCACCTTCAACCCTTCTCTTCCACATAATAACACATCATTTTATCTTATTTTATCGTGAAAGTTTTTGTCTCATTACCCATCACTTTCCAATTAATATTGTTGTAATTTTCTCATTCCTGACGTCTCAAAAGCATAAAAATAATCATGTGGCAGGCAGGTTCCATAATCAAAAGGATATGGTGCAATAACCAATTGTTATTTTTTTCATTGGGCAAAAATAAAAAAGTTATTAGAATTGTCAAAGAGATGTTTTCTTTCAATTTTTTTAAATTATAAAAACACTCCACTCCATCCCATCTTCATTTCTGCACATTTTAGTTTTCAAAAGTATCTTTACTTTTGGTATCATTATAGCCGGTACAAGATTATAATTGATATTTAATTATAGCAATTATATGATCATAATTGTTATATGATTGTAACAATTATAATTTTATAGCTACTATAAATATACTATTGTAGTAGTTATGATCTCATAATTACTATAATATAATATATTAATATTGATAAAAAAAATAATTAAATTATTATATTGTAGTAATTATGATTAATAATTATTATAACATGTTGTTGATCTATATTAGCTAATATTGATCAGAGATGAAGTATTCATATTACAAGGGTTATGAATTATAATTGTTATAATATAGCATTATTAATATTGATCAGAGTCTAAGTGCTGGTATAACATAATATTATCAGTATTGATTAGAAATAAAATGCTATAATATAATTTATTAATATTGATCAAAATTGAAGTGTTTATATTATAATAGTTACGGGTGCGTATAGCTGCTACAATAATATTAAAAATAAAAAATTGAAAAGTAAAATGTATAAAAGTAGAGTGTCATTTTGATTAAAAAAATGCCAATTTATTTTATTTTTAATTCTGCATAAAACGAGATGCACAGTTGGCTTCACATGTGCAACACATGAGCCACTGTTGCCTTTCATAATCATTGTCTACGTTAAAAATAGGAAGACTCAATAATACACATTGCCAATGGTGCAGCAAAAAGGAGAAATGTTAAAACACTTTTTTTTTCTTTTTCATTTATTTGTGTATATTTCCATTTCTATTTGCTTTTCTTCTTCTATCACAATCTCTACGATTGTTCATCAAAAAACATAAGCTAGTAAATTTGTCTCTAAGTCAAGCAAATTCATAGTCTAGTTGAAATGATCGAACATTTTGCCATCGACTTTGTTTATTGGAAGAGGTGACTAGACTGTATTATGAATTGCAACTCTTAAGATGAGTTCTCCATGGTTATGAGAAGTAAAAGGAGACAAATAATTAAAACCGTTTTCTTTTTGAAAGTTTACATATAAAATGACCAATGAAATTAATTAAATAACTGGAGAGAACTGGAAAGACCTACAATCTTTTCATCTCTATAAACGTTTTCTTTTTGAAAGTTTATAGACCTAGAATCTTTTCATCTCTAAACCAATCAATTAAAAGAACTGGAAAGAGCTAGATATATATGAACACTTCAATTCCATTTCTCCTCCTTTTCTTGTGCTAGTTAACTTGAATATGTAATAAAGCTTTCTTCCTGGAGTATATTATTGGGACTGCGATGCAAATTTTGACTTAAGCAATAAAAAAATTGAATATAATAGTGTAGGAGATTAATGAATGAGATTTGAATCTTCTATTCAATATATTTGGATTTGAATTTGAATTTTTTATGAGTACTATAATTATTTTAGATTACTTTTTATATAAAAGAAACTTTGAAAGATTCTACAAATCTTTGTTTTGTTATCTTTCATATATCAAAAAGTCGAACCAATACAATCGAAATTGCCGAAATCAAACCCCTTCTTCTTCCCGAAGAAATTCTACTTGCCTTCAGTTGAACCGGAACTCAGTATTAATATATCTGTCTTCCTATCTAATGGAGGCAGATCCCTTCATCTTAAACCTGATGAAGACATAAACAGAATTAAGATGAATCGAGCAACACTTTTCTTCTTTGTTCT
>JAOBBC010000017.1:1121911-1133970 GCA_025388495.1 Curcuma longa
ATATTAATTTCCCCCTTCATCCATTATATCTCATGGTGGGATATAAAAGAGGGTGAGAGGCTCTTGATGAATGGGTTGTTGGATGATCTTGCTCTTCCTCTTCTTCTCTTCTTCTTCTCTTGGCCGAATCCTCCTTTGTGGCTAGCACCATAGTTGGGTTCTTCTCCATATCAGTGTTCGTGTGGATACCGTAGAGGCACGAACGTACTGATCGTGCTGAGATCCGTCGACCTTGAAGGCAAAGAGTTGCTGTCGGAATTGCGAAGGGCACGCATCGAAGGTAACCTCGATTCTAGTAGGTAGAATCGTCAAACGAGTATGTTTTTCGTATGGATCTTCTGGAGGGATCCTGTTTTCCGCTGCGTTATATGCGATTTAATCGGTTTTTCGCGCATATAGATCCCTACAACTGTAAAGTCCGCATTGACTCAGAGTCGAAGGAGAATAAGAATACCATGCTATTGTCGAGCCTGCACCAACCCAGCCCGCACTGACCTAGAGTCGGCGGGAGAATAGGAGTACTAAGTCGTTACAAAGCCCTCACCAACATGGGGGAGAATAGTAGTATCAAGGTGCTGTCAAGCCCGCACTAACCTAAAGCCGGGGGGAGAATAGGAGTACCAAGCCGCTAGAAAGCCCTCACCAACTTGAAGTTGGGGCTGAGATTAGGAATACCACTTTGCAAAGCTCGTGCTAAACCAGAGTCGGGGGAGAATAGGAGTACTAAGATGCTACTGATCCAAACCCGCAGAGCTGAAAGAAAGAATGTTGGCATGGGGCTAATAGAGAACATTGTTGCCTCCATAAGAGAAGAGGTCTTGAGAGCAAGGGTACCTTCTTCTGGAGAAGGGATTGAGATCAAGTATGCCTTCTTTAGGAGAAAGGCTTGAGAGCAAGTGTGGCTCCTATGGGAGAAGGGCTTGAGGGTAAGTGTGTCTTCTTCGGGAGAAGGGCTTGAGTTATAAGAGAGAGTGCTTTATTCGGGAGAAGGGCTTTAGCTAAAAGAAAGAGTATCATCCATAGGAGAAGGCTCTGTAGTAATACTGACTTGTTCGCGGATAACAGAATACCAACACATTCAAAATACTCATCTCAATACTAGAATACGAGAACATCGAAATATAAATGCCAAAACATAGATCTGATCCATCCTAGGAGAGGAACTTGACCCGTAAAGCTGAGGGATAATAGGAATAGTAGAATACAAATCTGACCCGTCTTTGAAAAATAGAATACTAGCATATAAGAAAATTGATCTCGACCTATTCAGGAAAGGAGCTCGATCCCATGGAGTCAGGGAGTAATAAGATTACCCACACACCAAAGATGAGTAACTGGGAGAGGTGACTTGATCTCGGACGGGTGCTGACATAGTTAAGTGGCAAAGTGTCTTCGACACCACCAAGTAAGATACCTCGATCCTAGTCTGATGGTCGTGAGAGATGGCTTGATCCTGGCCAGAAAGTTAGGACAGAGTGGTTGAATGGCTGAGCAGCAAAGTATCTCCGATACCACTAAGTAAGATAACTCGATCTTAACTAAAAAGCCAGTTGAGAATGGTTGTGTGGCCACATGGATGAGCAACAAAGTGTCTCCAATATCAAGTAAGATAACTCAATCCTAGTCTGGAAGATAGGAGAAAATGTTACTCGCTGTAAACTGACTAATCCAAGTGGGATGATTGACCCAAGAGAGTTCCCTTGGGTGCATCAAAATGCTTGACTTTCTTTTCACATACTTCATTCATACACACCGACAATAAATTAAGTTTTGTTGAAAAAGATCAGCCACTAGACACAACAATGTAGAGGAAAATGGAACCGCAGGTAATGTCATTTTAATCAAAAAGTAATAGGAAGGAGGTGATGATGATGTCATCGATAAAAACTAGGTCACTATCAAGGCTGTTGCTGAGCTGCTTTTGCTACTTTGATGAACGTAATCTTTCCAAGCTTGATCGTTTGAGTGTATGGATGTAGAGGTCATCAGAACTAGCCGACACCTTTACTTCAAAACCCTCAGTCATAGAATTCCTCAATGTCTTTCACTCACTTTCTCATAGACGACGCCATTTTGATGCAGATAGAATCCTCCTCTTTACTCTAAGCTCAGCCACTCCACTTCCTTTGGGTTCAAATCTAGTAGAACTTCTAATCCACTTTGGCGATTTGCTCAGAAACATGCACGCTAATAACTCTCGTTCTTTTATGCTCGAACTAGGTCTTCACCCGAGCTAGTATTCACTAGAGCTAGTCTTCACACGAGCTGGTATTCACTCGAGATGGTCCATGTGAGCTAGTATCACTCTCCCTGACTGCCCAACTGCAGTTCTCTATTTTGGTTCAAATCCGAGTGGCTAATCCTGCACACCTAAGAGAGTCTCCTGCCTGTGAGAATATGACAAGCTTCTGATCCCGTTGCCCATAAGAATTCAACAAAGATTCTGTTCTTGCACACCCGAATGGGTCTTTAGCATGTCTCCGATATGCGAATCAACACCCATCAATGGGGGACTAGTATCGCCGATATGACCCCTTTGATGGTTAAGTTAGTACGGAGCTGCAAGAAAGAGTGCCTTCTTTGGGAGAAGAGCTTAAGCTGAAAGAAAGGATGTCTTCTACTGGAGAAGGGCTTGAGCTGAAGATAGGATGCCTTCTACTGGAGAAGTGCTTTAGCAAGAGCTAAAAGAAGAAGAAGAACAATGGTTAAGTGGGTTAACCACTACCTTGACTTGGAGCTAGTCACAGTGAGAAAGAGAGAGCTTGAGAGTGAGAGAAGAGCTTTCTTGCTGCACATTCTTCCCCTTATAGCTGAGAGACAAGCCTTCCCCACCTACTGCCACATTTACTGATTGGATAGTTAAAGGTGTAGGGATGTGTTGCAGCCACTGTCCTGCCAAAGGTATTTTACCGTTTAGAAGGCATGCACAAGTACGAGCCTAGCATTGACTTTCCTTTACCATGCTGAGAACAACACCTGCTAACATTATCCCACTCTTGGATAGCTCCTGTCAAGTCCATGCTTAAGACACTACCTCCTATCAAACTCAGGATTAAAGAATCAGTAGCAGTAATGATCAAGTAAAGTAAGTGGAGGGGTTGCAGTTCAAGGGAGATATCCTTGACAAGGGTGTTCTCGCAGCTTAGACGGTGTGTTGGGGATGTTCTTGAGTGGGGATGCTCTCGTATATAATCATTAACATAATGATTAAGTAAAGTAAGCAAAGGGGTCAGAGTTCAGGGGAGATATCATCGAACAAGGGTGTTTTCATGGCCTGGATGGTGTGCTGGCGTTCTAGGGTGGGGAGACTCTGCATATGATTATTAGTAATGATTAAGTAAAGTAAGCGGAGGAGTCAGAGTATAGGAGAGATATCGCCGAATGGGGGTGTTCTTGTGGCTTGTACGATGTGCTGGGATGTTCCCAAGTGGGGATGCTCCCGCATATGGTCATTAGCAGTAATGATTAAGTAAAATCAACAGAGGAGTGTGAGTCCAAGGGAGATATCCCTGAATGGGGGTGTTCTCGCAACTTGGGCGGTGTGCTGAGGATGTTCCTGAGTGGAGATGTTACTTTATATGATCATTAACAATAATGATTAAGTAAAGTAAGCAGAGAGGTTGGAGTCTTTGGCCACCTAACATGTACTCGTACGGACAGGTCTATAGTGTTTGCTAAGATGGGGACTTCCCAATATGTGAAACTTCCCAAGCCATAAAACTTCTCTAGTTTACTCTCTTTCTTGGTCACATCTTTGGTCGGCACTCATAAACTCATCCGAGTATATATGCCCGAGCGGGGATTGTGAAGCACATCAAGTTCTAAAGCTTTAAAAGTTTGTCAGACTCAAAATTTGAAGTGCTTCTATTTTGAGATGTAGGTCATTATATCTTGAAAGATGATTATCGATAAACTGTAAACACTTAGGTGGGTCAATATCATCTTAAGGAAACAATGTTTGGCCTTCACTTGGACCTTAATACTCTTATCCATAAGGATAAGCTTACCTAAAAAAGTGTGTCAATATCTGAAGGGATAATTTGACAACTAACGAGATTAAGTCGATAATGATGATACTAAGAAGGGCACATCTTTTACTCGAAAGGGTGCCTCGATATTCGAAAAGGTGTGTTGAGGGTATAAACGGGACAAGGTCTACATTGTCATATCGAGCTCCACCAATTCGAGCTAATGACTTATTATCAAGCTGATTAACCAGACCTAACTGTTGGATCAACATGACCAATCCATTCCATAAAATTCCAATAATCTTAAGATGATATTTATCAATTATGACAACTATGGATCCCACTCCTATCGGAGAGAAATTGAAGAAATTCTCTATAAGTGTCTTCAAGCAATGATAGTAAAAGATATTGTATTACTTGAACAAAATATACTTCATAAGGTTACAATCAAAAGACGCCCCTAGCCCATCTAAAGATAAACCTTAAGCGATGTGAGAGTTATTTGCAAGGAAGAACAGATTTTTTTTTTCTATGTGAGAACCATGCTTTAAAAGGCTGGATGACAAAACTATACCATTGGTATAGTGTAACAATGTTGGCCATGACTTTGTGGGGCCCATTAGGCTAAAATCATAAAGTTGAGGAATGTGAATTTAAACTATCCCAACAGAGGGTTAATGAAAGGCTTCAGATAGAAGGTTAAGCTCATTTGGCTGAAAGTTAAACTTGAGTCTAACTCAATGAGATCTAAGTGTCAGTGTTAGTTCTAGAGTTAATCATGAGATGATTAATTAGAAAATTTTTTGTATCATATTTTATTAATAAAGACAAAATTTTAATTATTATATTTATATCATATTTATGTCAAATGAATAAATATAATAATATCCTTGGGTAGTAGGTTAGCCCTAGAGCTAATCATGAGATAATTGGCTAGAAAACTTTTTATATCATATTTTATTAATAAAGGTAAAGATTTGGTTATTATATTTATTTTATGTTTGTGCCAAATGAATAAGTATAATAATGTCCTTCGGTAGTAGATTCTAATCTATATCATATCAATTTGTTAAATTGATAGTGAGATGATGTAGAGAATACTACTCTTAAATATTCCTAGTCAAGCATTAATATACAAGGACAATATTAATGTGTTGAGACTAACAAGTAGGACAATTGATGACTTGATCTCATAAGTCATGTATATGAGATATCACATTGACACATGAGTTTATATTGGAGAATATATATTGAATTGATCCGCCATGAGAAAGTTTCATGGATCGTTATATTAGTATCATAAACTTTCTCATAATGACTATAATTATGAATAATCCTTAGACCTAAAGTTTCTACGGTTTCCTACATAAGGAGTTATATATTTTGGTATCGTCAAACGTCACCCGTAATAGGGTGGACTATCAAGTCGATCTCTGAGTATGCAATGAATTATGTGGAGGGATGTTGGTGATGTAGATAAGATATATCTCTTCCATATGACGGGAGTGATATCTGTGGGCCTCTTGATCGAATAAGGACTACTAGAACGCATGACCATGTTCAAATGAGTCAATATGAGATATTGATCTCATTTGCTTGAGTAAGTCTACTCGGGGATCAAGAAACATAAAGATTGATAAGAGAATGACACGATCTATGTCTTATTGATCAATCTCGATATCGAGGATAGAAGAATAAAGTCATAAATTATAATAGATATGGAAAGGTTAGGTCGGATCTCGACTTTCTCGTCACTTGGATAGCAATGATGCATTACTAGATACTGCTCATTATTTATATGTCTAAAGCGGTTTAGATGCATTGCCAACGTTATGAGAATAAATTGGATCACACACAAAGAATATGATGTTTTAAAGATAAATTGATTTTAGTTTGACTAAAATGTGATCCAAAATTAGATTAATTGAGTTAAACTCAAATGAATCTAATTGGATTATGAGATTGAGTTTAATCCGAGTTAGACTCATTTAGATTAAACTCAGCCACTTAATTATGCATAATATTCATTAAAAGGTTTAATGAAATATTATTGAAGAGGAAGGCCAAGAGACATTCTATTCATGGATGAGTAGAAGATGAAGAGCAAAAAAGAATACCAAGAGTTTTTAGTATTCATTGTGATTTATATGCATTAAGAGTATGGGGAGCTCAAGGGGCAAAGGCCCTTTTATTCAATGGATGAATACAGAAAAGCTTCTTACAATTTTAAAAGAGAGAGAGTGTTCATCATCCCTCTTCTTCCTCCTCTCCTTCTTCTTGGCCGAAACACAGAAGGTGTAGTTTTGGTCCTCTTATCTTGTGAACTATTTCAAGTTGCTAGCATAACTATGGTGGTTCATCTCCGAGATCGAGATCGTGTTCGTGTGGATAGTATTAGAGGCACGACCATTCTGATCATGTAGAGATTCGGCAAACCAAGGACTAGTAGGATACGCTAAAGGTACGCAACAAAGGTATAACTTTTAGTTAGAACTTTGTACGAATTTTTCGCATGGATCATTGGAAGGGATCCTATTTTCTGCTGCGTATATTATTATTTTTCTCATAAGAGATCCCAACACTAAGTGGAGGTCAAAATAGATAAGTTAGAAGAATTACATCACAAGTGTTACAATTTACAAAGAAATTGAGTCTAATTCCTATTATGTTGGCAGAGCAAAGGATCTAAACTTCTTGTTCAGCACTCTGATTAGACGACTGTAGCTTTGGCTTGGTGAGATTGGAAGACCAAGGGATGTATACTTCTTGAGTCGAGTGTCTCTACACTCCAATCAAATGACCGTGGCTTTGTCTTGATGAGATTGGAAGATCAAAGGATGTATACTTCTAGAGTCAAGTATCTCTCGAAGAGTAAATACAATCTTGATCAGGACTCCAATCTAATGATCCTAGCTTTAGCTTGATGAGATTGGAAAAAAAAAGGGATGTATATACTTCTTGAGTCGAGTGTCTCTCGAAGAGTAAATACAATTAATCCTAATTAGAATTCCGATCAAATGACCACAACTTTGACTAGATGAAATAGAAGACCAAGGGATGTATACTTCTTGAGTTGAGTGTCTTTTGAAGAGTAAATACAATCCTGGTCAACACTCCAATTAGACGATCGTAACTCTAGCTCGGTGAAATTGGAAGACCAAGGGATGTATATTTTTAGATTGAGCATTTTTTGAGACAAGTGTAATCTTGTTCATCATCCTGATTAGGCAACCATAGTTTTAACTCAATGAAATTTGAAGATCAAAAGATACATGAGTTATGGAGACTTACGTTTAAGTACAATTGAAACCCTTGAAGTGTTTAAAAAAACAATAGAAATGTGGTAGGAAAAATTAATTAAGTAAGATCATTTATAGTGATCGAGAGAGAGAATGTAGAATATTGCTCAAGGAATATTTCTCGAGGAAGAGCAATATTCATTAATTGATTATATCCCATTTATCTCAATCCAACAATATTGTAGAACATGAGACCTAAATATTAAAGAGATGATAAAGGCTATGTTGATAAGTTTTGGATTTATCCTAAAAATTATGGGGGGAAGTTGTTCTCTTGACAAATCACAAGCCCCAGTGAGATATAAATGAAAATTTTCTATAAGTCATTGAAAGATCATGAAGCTTCCAATGGAGCTAATAAATGTAAGGGTGAACCAATAAATATGGGGTATTTGGGTAAGGTATAAATACCCAAATTGGAGGCCCAAAGAATTAATTATATAAAATACATCGATATGTGCTACTATATACGATACATATGGTATTTAAGTAGTTATGAAAAGGGCACTAGTGTAAAATGGTAAGTCTTGAAAAGATTTAATACCATTAAAGTAGTAGATCTCTCTAATGGTGAAATTTTCATTGAATATTGAGAATTATGCAGATCCACTAATTTAAAAAGGTCTACTGAGATCAACTATATTAGATGTTTAGGAAATGAGTCTAAAACTCAACATTTGAATCGAGTAGTGGTAACTCAATCATGCTAACTAGAGATCTCAAGATCATGGTTCGAAAGGGACAACTAAGCTATAAAATTTGAGGCACTTAGAAGTAATTATTCCAACTCATTCTTGGAAACAAAGGTGCGACCAGTAAATGAATAAATGATGAGTAAAATTTCTTAATGATTCCTATATTATACCGCAAAGGGTATAATAGAATATTATAGGATACTTTTAATAGAAGATCACCTATATAAGTGTAAAGATAGACCGCTTCAATGAAACACATGAATTCTAAATGTTGTCCATGGTCTTAACGGACATGATAGAAAACTGGTAGAAACCTAAGGGACTATTGTAAGGAAATGATTGTCTTGGTTTACACCAATGGCTAAACAATTCAATACATAATTCATTGGGCAGCTATGTAAATCTAATTGTATTTCACTACGGAAGGTTCAAAGCTACAAGCTACTTCTCCTGATGCAATACTCTTCCATTGAAGCTCTTGTTTAAGACTTAAAACTTATCCATAATTTTCATTCATGTGGGGGATTATTGAAACATTATTTTGGGTAACCAAGAAATTAAATAAGATGGTTATTTCGTGAGTAGTAGACTTTTATAAATCAATTTCTCAAGTGAATGAGAAATTAATGTCTAATGAAGGATTAGTCTGGTATAATTAGACAGAAGTTTTGGCTCGCACATAAACTGGACTCATGGTTGAGATTACTTAAATGCTAACTCGAGTATGCATGAATATCAATATGTATGAAACCATTGAGGGGTGTGAAATTAAAATTAATTTCTAAAATTTAGCTGTAAAATTAATTCATTGATTGATTAATTGATAAAGATTAATTAATTGATCAAAAGATCAATCGATAGTTGTAATATCAGTTACGTTAATTGATATTTAGTTATTGATTAATCACAACTATAATATTAATTGAATTAATATATATATATATATATATATTCAATTATTGATTAATTAAATCAATTAATAGTGATTGATAATTTAAGTGAAAAACACATCCCATGTTTTTTCACATCTTAGAAAAATTCTTTATCCTTCAAGAGGAATCACTCAATTCTCAAGTTGTGAAATTTCCTTTTGAACTCTCTTTTCTCTCAAGAGTTCCAAGGCTTCGAAAGTTTACCAAGGCTCAAAATTTAGAGTGCTCCTATTTTAAAACGTATATCATTGTATCTTGGGAGGCGATTATCGATAAACCGTAAACGCCTAGACAAGGCAATATCGTCTTATGGAAAGAAGGTCTAGCCTTCACTTAGACCTTAATACTCTTATTCATAGGGATAAACTTACCTAAAAGGGTATGTCGATATCTAAAGGGAAGATTTGACAATCGACGAGATTAAGTTGGTAATGACAATACCAAGAAGGGTACGTCTTTTCCTCAAAAGGGTGTCTCAATATCCAAAAGGATGTGTCGAAAGTATAAACGGGACAAGGCTCACGTCACCATTCACCGTCGAGCTGATTAATTGGACTCAGTTGTTAGTTCAACACAGCTAATTCATCTATAAAATTCAACAACCTCTAAGTAACACTGAAGATGATGAATTTATTTTGAAAATTGTGTATAATGCAGGCATGAAAATGCTTAGCACACCTCCTCGCTTGGCAACCTTGCCTCCCAACCTGACAACCCTGCTTCCAACGTGATAACCCATCCTACTTCGAGGTATACCTTTGCTCAACACCTTCCGGCCTCACCTTTTGGCTTGGCAATTTAGTAGTTCTATTTTCCCACTCGATAACTTGGTCTCCCTGTCTCTTTGCACTCAGTAACTCGATCGGACTACTTGGCCGACTAGAGCTACTCAACTTAATTACTCGATAGCACAGTCACTTGGGACACTTGGCAAATTGGCCACTCGATCAATCCATCACCTTGGCCTTCCTTGATAGGCAAGTCAGCTTCCCTGGCAGCTAGTCAGCTTCCCTGGCAGATTAGCCTATCCAGTCTAACTTGACAACAAGTCAAGTCCATCTCCACGTACTAGACAAGTCAAAATAAAATTCTATAATTTTATTATCTCCAACAGTTAGATTATTATTGAGCAACAAAATGCTATATATCTTGCAAATATTACCGTGTCGAGAATGTAATCTCAAATTAGTGTTCTGTTCCTTGGAGAAAAAACAGCGTGCATGACCAGTTTTATTTCCACTTCATGGAGATGATCGACTGTCATACAAAGTTTGGAAATTTCGTTGTTCAATTTTGTTATATTTTTATTCGCATATTAATTAATTATACCATACTTGTATAAAGATTTCTTCAAATCAAGATCAGTACTGTGTATGATCTACAATAAGATGGAAATGGATTTGCAGAAATTAAGAACTTACTTTTATTTTCGATTTACAGAAATTAAGAGAATACCTTTTTTTTCAACCTTATAATATGTTCTTCAATCATTAGGAGATTCGGTTTCAAGTTCTAAAATTACAAATGGCGATACCTTCATTCACATGAATGAACCGTAAATGTTTAGCAATAAAATAAATCATATCTTTTTTCCGCTTACCATATGATTTTACCTTGAAGAAGAAATGCATATTTTTTTGTAATTCATATGAGAAAATATCTTTATGATTCTTACTGAGTGGTCCTCCTTATAATATATTTCTATTTGTTACTTTTTGTTACAATATCTAAAAGTGTGTAAAGTGATTGCGTTTGCATGTGTTATTTTTATGTGATTGATAAAGAATTTAAATTATGTTTTTAATATGTCTTTGATACACATGTCATGTGTGCGAAAGCTTAACAAATTACATATGTAGTTTGGAAAGTTTGTAATTTGATGGAGTCAGTTGGAAGATTATTAGATTGAGATTGACTAAAAGCTTAGTAGGTTACTCTTCAGTAAAAGATGGAATTCATCGTCCTAGCAATCACACACGATCGGTTTTACGACCATCTGTGAGGAGGTAAATCGGAAAGCTATAGTTGGCCATGACGGAGGGCATTGCTTCGGGTTTGTCGAAATTCGATCGTTATCCACTTCAGTAACTTTGTTCCGTCGTAACCAACTCAACTATATCCCAGGATAGCTTGGTAGGTTACTCACTAAATATAGATTGTGACTCAATGAGGTTAAATTATGCTCACATGGTCAAAATGATTGCTAGTATGATGACTTTGAAACTTAGAACAAGGTGAACTTAAAGACAAAATGAAGGATTACATGGAGCAAAGAAAATTTAATTGACCCTAAACATTTAGTCTGCCAATTCTATGTTATAATAAATATTTACACAAAACAATTATAAATGTAAATAAATAAAAAAGAGGGTTAAATTGCAAAATTATCAATATTAATGAAAAAAATTCACATGAGTTAATGTAAATAACAATTTAAAAAAATTAAGTATGCAATGCCAATTAAGTGTAAAACATCAAAATATGTTTTTTTTCATTGGAATCCTATCAAAAGGATACCTATTAAAAGAATGTATTCTTCTATATTTTATTCCAAAAATGCTTTTATTCCAATGATATTATAGCAACTAGGAGGTGTAGATGCAATATTATAGAAAAAAAATTTCCTCCAACTTGATTAAAATTAATACATAGAGCAATCTTAT
This sequence comes from Curcuma longa, assembly GCA_025388495.1. Lineage (NCBI taxonomy): Eukaryota > Viridiplantae > Streptophyta > Magnoliopsida > Zingiberales > Zingiberaceae > Curcuma > Curcuma longa. Next base: position 1,133,469 of record JAOBBC010000017.1, read on the forward strand.
ATCAAAATAATTTTTATCAATTTAATTAAAATTATTCAAACTTATCATAATCACTTCAACTTATTCAAAATTGCTTAAATATTATTGTAGTAGTTTTGACCATACATAACTACTATACTGTGTAGTAGTTACTCTCCCGGTTACGGTGCAATGGTAAAATACTTTCATAGTTAATCAAACATCCATGGGTTGATTCTTAACTACATTGTACTATGGATTAATATTCTCTAGTAGGAAGACAACCATGGAATGTTGGTTACAGAGCGACACCGTTCACGCTTTTTGATTTACCTTGACAGTCAGTTGAAAACTTACATAGGACCGGATTGATCATCTCCAAGATTAATCAATTAAAGAGTTGGATAATTGAATTATCAAAATAAAAAATATATATAATGTGTATTAGCTACGAATCTAAGTTGTTATAACATGTAGTAGCAGTTATAACAACTATAAATCATTTAGGTTATAACGTGTAAAAGTTGTAGTAGTTAAAAAATGA
>JAOBBC010000017.1:1263803-1276032 GCA_025388495.1 Curcuma longa
ATTTACAACGCTTTTTCTGCGTTGCGAAGGTGTTGTCGATGTTAACAAAGACAACACTTAAAAAGCGTTGTCGTTGAAGGACCCCTTTTACAACAGGGCCTCTTACAACGCTTTTTAACCCACAAAGACAACGTGTTTTCCGCGTTGTCTATTAACATTTTTCTAGTAGTACCTCCAAGACATGATGAAACAAGTGGAGCAGGCTTTTTCAAGTACCAGTGCTGTATCAAGGTACAATCCTCCACAAGAACCTCTAATGGGTCAAGTTAATTACCCTCCTGCGCAGAACAGAAGGCCAGAAGTTAGAGAACCAACTACAATCTTTAATGGAAGATTTAAAGCAAAGAGATACAATCATCAACCATGGACTTTACCTTCTGCTCAAACAAATGAAGGTGCTATCCTCATATTACCTGAAGACATTGCTCAATATTCCGAGGTAATTTCTCGATGGGAGTCTGTTACCAACAATCTGGTAAACCAAAAGGTATGGGTTGATAATACACAAAAGGTTCAATTTATTGAAAATCTCTTAGGAGAAAATGAAAAGAAAATGTGGATACAATGGCGCATGGCCTACGCCGCAGAATATGAAGCATTAGTAAATATGGCAGGAGAAACACAGAATATATTATCAGCCATTAGGCGCTCATTCCTGCTGGAAGATCCTTATCAAGGATCTACAACGGAACAAGATCAGGCCTATGCAGATATTATAAGATTATCTTGTACTAATATGAGGGATATTTTCTCTTATTTGAAGGATTTTGAAATGCTTGCAGCAAAAACAGGGCGAATGTTCATTAGTCCTGAACTGTCAGATTTGATATTCAAGAAAATGCCACCACTAATTGGTGACGAAATAGCTACTGCTTTCAAGGCAAAGTACCCTGCTAATCAGGTAGGAATTGTACCAAGAATTCATTTTACCTACCAGTATTTGGCAAATATATGCAAAACGGTGGCAGTACAAAGGTATGTGAAAGACTTGGCATTCTGTAGTAAAATACCTATACCAGGGTATTATAATAACAGGCAAAAGAAGTATGGAATCAGAAAGGCCAAGACATACAAAGGAAAGCCCCATGACTCTCATATTAGAATTTTCAAAAGAAAGAAAGGTGAACAGCAAAAGAAGTGCAAATGTTTTATTTGTGGGGAACCTGGTCATTTTGCCAGGGATTGCAAACGAAAGACAGGAAACATTGCAAGAGCAGCTGTGATGGATCAGCTAAATATTCCTACTGATTATGATGTTCTTTCTGTTGATCTTAATGAAGATGATTCTGATGCTATTTGCTCATTCTCTAAAAGTGAAACAGGTCCAAGCTATGTGAATGTGGTGCTAAATGAAACCCCATGGACTCATGAAGCAGTCTTTATGATGGGAGCCGAAAACTGTGGTTGGAGAAGTCAGGTTTTTGTAGGTGACTTTATGAAGAATTGCCCTCATGAATGGGAGGAGAATCAAGTCATCGCTGATAGTAGATATGTATGCTGTACTTTTTGCAAACTAATTACTACTGACAGTATGCGGCTACATTGCACATTATGCAGGATGACGGTATGTCCAGCATGTGGACCATTCTATTTGAACAAAAATCTGGTGCTCAAGAAAAATGAGGTAATTCCGCCTTATGAAAAGGAGGATCAAGTAATTCAAGGATTACTAGATTACACGCAATATTTGCGAAGTCTTGTGGACAAAAGGGCAACGGAGAATCAAACTAGAAAGGATGAAGAAAAATGGTTTATCAAGGTCAAGAGAATATCTCCAACAACAATTTTTCCAAAAAGAAGAACGCAGGAGCAGCAGGCTATGATATTTTCACTAATGAAGAGGTACATATTCTAGCCTATCAACAGAGTCTCATTAAAACAGGATTAAGTCTGCAATTCTCCGAAGGATATTATGTGAGGATTGCTGCTAGATCTGGAGCAGCCCTACGGCTCAATTTTATAATCAATGCTGGAGTCATTGATTTTGATTTTTGGGGGGAGGTATGTATACTTGTTTACAATTGTACAAATACAACCCTCTCCTTAGGTCATGGGAGTTGCATTGCGCAATTAGTATTTGAAAAAATTATGACTCCACAAATGGAAGAAGTTGAAGAACTTGGTGAAACAGTAAGATCTATGGGATGTTTTGGTTCTACAACCAGAGATCAACCTTCAACCAGTTATCAGCCTTTGAATAGCCAGGAATTCATCTTTTCGGCAACAGGCAAAACTCTTCTTCTAGGTTAAGAAAGAGAGGCTCTCGTAAAAAAAAAAATTCAATCTTTGTTCTCAGTCTTTATCTAAGTACTCTCTAAAGGAAATGAACAATAATTATTGTAAGAGTTAGAAATTGTTAGTCTAATAAAACTTATGTTGGCTAAGTAAGGCAAAGCTTAAGGTCATAAGACTTGAATATAACCGGGGCATAGTACTAATACTAGTTCTTCATAGGTAAAGTTCACTTGAAGAGAAACAGTAAAGAACTAAGACTATTCCTACTTTCTTAGCCTAGATCTTTTTATAAAACACTCACTTACTCATCTGCTTTCTGCCTTTAAAATTTTCCAGACTTAAAAAAATGAAATAAAATTGGTATCAGAGCTATAAGATCTTGAACCATGACAATATATGACTTCAACTCCCACTCCTAGTTTGGACTACTTAGACTTAGTTCTTTTTCTAAATAGAACAATTACTACATCTGACTTTTACAAACATCGTTATTATTATATTAGATCTAAATCACCTAGTCACCCTTTGCACTCTGGTTCTACACATCTAAACACACTCACAGATCTACAGATAGGTCTAGGAAAAACTGTAGAAACCTATCAAACCCAAAATAACATAACTTTAAAACAACTAATACAAATAATAGGACAATAAAACCAAGACTCAAAAGATTTTAAGAGAAATATTGATTTCTCAAAGATACCCAAGACTCTCTAAATAGAAGATTTAGCCAACTTAATTTACTTATACTTCTAAAGAAAAAGGATTTTCTCATATTAGCTAAACTTATAGAAGAAAACAAATCTAGAAATTTTGAACTACAATCCAAAGATCTACTCTTATAAGTAAAAGATTTATTAGATAAATCTAAAACACAATTAGAAGAAGATTTTAAGACATTACACATCATCTTGGAAGAGTTAAAATATAAATGAATAAACTTTAATATGAAAATATATACTATGAAGAAGCTCTGAACTTTACATAATAATATTCTAAAATCAAAGAAGACAACTATTATAAGATAGACTTCTTAGGAAAAGGAGATCAAATATTGACTCAACAAAATAATATAATAATAGCACTATTAACATCATTACATCACTGTATAACTTTATTAGAAAATAAGACAAGCAATTTACTATTAAACTCCCCTCTTACAAGGAGTTTTCGATTTTACAAAGGATGTTAGGAATGGTAAACTTTTACCGTCCTAAGAGTTTAAGTACAAAAGCAAATGTAAAATTTACCGACTAAAATAGTAGAAGGTTAGTGCAGAAGTTGATGTAGCTCCTTGGTGTTACAATGGCGTATTAGATGTGTTGTTTGCTCACAGAAGGTTATCATAGTAGTATATAAGTTATGTTCTAGGGTTCCCCTCACAGTTGTATATATAGGCCGATTCGAACGCTTGAAACTTCTTTCAGGCGCCTCTATGTCATCTCGTCGATCCACTTTCGACGCTGACTCAACATCTTCCGAGCGCTTAGATGCTAACGTGGAGGTTGCCGGATCAACATTGACTCTGTAACACCTTATCCATACCCGAGCCCCTGTAGTCTTTCCAAGCGCCTAGAGGCTAAGTGTCCCAACCACTAGAAATTTACCACCTCATCCACCTCGCTGGCCTGATCGGCTGACGTCCGGGCGCCTGAACCATTCGATCATCCAAATCTAGATTAGGGAGCCTGGAATCCAAAGTTTTGATTTCTCCATTCCTGCATCACAAGGTTAGTCCAAAACAAATAGAAGTAGAAAATTAATAATTTTGATAAATTATATGGTCTTGACTTTTAGATTTTCAATGAAATCTTAGGTCAGACCAACACCTGCTATTCCTTTCCCGAGAATGCATCCTCACCCACTCCTCTCGAGAGAATTTATTTTTGCCAACTTGGTCCTCCAAACCTATTGGACTTTTGCTCAGCCTTTGACCCTTGACTCCCAAGATTTTCATCGCTAGACGTCTGATCCTCCAGACCCGCCTAGAATTTCACACATGATGCTCTGATCTGTCAAATCTTCCTGCCCAGTCCTCCTTACTAGCGCTTCCTTACCCAATCTTTCTGATCAGGACTTCTTTACCCAACCCTCCTGACTAGGACTTCCTTTCCCTAGTCGCAACTAGGACTTCCCTATATTACCTACATACTCAGTTTAGCTCATTAATCAACTTCACAGACTTAACTTGAATCCTTTGTCATTATCAAAACTTTGGTTCGATCATCTGATGCTCCATGTACCAACACCCAAGTATTTAAGCAAAGATTCGGAGAAGGCCTTCTTGTATAGACAATCCTAGACCAGTGTGAAACGAGCAGCCCACCTTTTGAGTAATCGAGCTTGCTCAACATGGTCGAGTAGAACACCTTCCTTCAAGTAGGAGATAAATGGAAGATGCTAGTCAGCTAGCTAATCTTGTGTGACTGTCTGATCTATCTGTGAGATTAATTGGACTCGGATGTATCCAAGGCACTCATTATTTTGGCAAACTCATTTGCTTTCTGATTCTTAGATCGAGATGTCTTTTGAAAGACAATTTCATGAAACCCAATTCTCAATTTATTGATGGCCTTGGCATAATTCCAAAACTGATCATTCTTTGTCTCAAATGTTCCCTCGAGCTGTTGTGTGGCCAATAGGGAATTGGAATGAATGATGACTCGAGAGACCCTAACCTATTTAGCAGCTTGTAGCCCAGCCATCAGCGCTTCATACCCGACCTCATTATTGAAGGCTCGAAAATTTAGTTTGATAACCAGCTATAAGACCTCTTCGCAAGGCGAAATTAGTAGCCCCCCTACCCTAGTACCTTGCTTCGTAGCGGATCCATCTACGAAGAACCTCCAAGTTTACTCTAATTCCCAACCTGTGGTCTCGATCAGGAAGTCTACCAATGCCTGTGCTTTGATAGTTGTTCTGGGTTGGTATTGGATATCGTACTCGTTTAACTCTACGGTTCACTTGATAAGCCATCCTGAGGTCTCGATTTTAGTCAGCACCCATCCCAAGGCGCTATTGGTGAGCACGATGATAGGATGACGTATCTTGCAAGCCATAGTGACCAAAGCCAGCGCCAACTTCTCTAGAGTAGAATATCTAGTCTCGGCATCTTTCAGAAGGTGGCTTGCAAAGTAGATAGGGTGTTGAGTGCTGCCCTCCTATTAGAGTAATATTGAACTGATAGCTCCCTCTACTATGACTAAGTAGAGTCAAAGAACTCACCTACGATTGGCTTGGATAGAACAGGTAGTCGTATCAGGTATGACTTGAGTTCTATGAAAGTTTGTTTACATTTCTCGTTCCACTCGAATTGAGCTGATTTATCAAGAACCATGAAGAAAGGTAAACTCTTGTCAGCTGATTTAGAGATGAATCAGGAGAGTGTTGTGATCTGTTCGATGAGTTTATGTGTTTCTCTAAGGTACTAGGGAGAGGACATGCTCTACAGTGCTTGCACTTTCTCGAGGTTAACCTCGATTCCTCATTCGGTCATAATGTAACCAAGAAAACAACGTAGATATTTGTTTGGATTTAACTTGAGGTTGTATCGACATAGTGTACCATAGGTTTCCTCGATATCGCCAATCAAGTCTTCAGCATGGATACTCTTGATTAGGATATCGTCTACATAGACCAACGTTATTATCGACCTGATGCTTGAACACTCGATCCATTAACTGTTAATAAGTTGCCCCTGCATTTTTTTTAACCCAAAGGGCATGATAATATAGCAAAAGGCTCCGTCATATGTGATGAAGCTGACCTTTTCTTAATCTTCAGCCACCAGAGGAATTTGGTGATAACTCTTGTATACATCTGGCATGCATATGAGCTCGCATCCCATAGTCGAGTCCGTCAACTAGTTGATTCTAGGCAGGGAAGCAATTCATCGAGCAAGCTTTGTTGAAATTCTAAAAGTTCACGTAGACCCTCCATTTTCCTCCTAGCTTGGGGAATACCATCACAATTGCTAACCAAGTTAGAAAATGAGCTTCTCGTATATGACCAGCTTCTATCAATTTGATAATTTTAGCTCTGATTATCTTGTCTTTTTTAGGACCGAAGTGTCACTTTTTCTGTCGAATTGACTTAACTTCTAGGTCAATGTTGAGTCGGTGCTCCATGACAGTAGGTAATATTCTTGTGACTTCCTTAGCCAACCAGGCAAAGACATCCTTATTGCTAGAGATGCAAGCAATCACCTCTTGCTTCAACTTAGGCGAGAGGTCAGTTACAATATAAGTAGTTCAGTTTGGTTGTTCGAGCACTATTGGCACATCTTCATGTCCTTGAGCTTATCTGTTAGTAGTAGCCCTAGAGCCAATTATGTGATGATTGACTAGAGTATTTGTGCCAAATAACTAAGTATAATAATGTCCTTGGGTAGCTAGTTCTAATCTATATCATATCAATTGTTTGAATCGATAGTGAGATGATATAGAGAACACTACTCTTAATCATTCCGAATCAAGCATTAATATTCAGGGACGATGTTAATGCGTTAAGACTAGCATATAGGTCAACTGGATGACTTGATCTCACAAGTCATAGATATGAGATATTAAGTTGGCATATGGGTATACATTAGAGAATGTATACTGAATTGACCCTCTATGAGAAAGTTTCATGGATCATTATATGAGTGTCATAAACTTTCTCATGTGACTATTGGTATGAATATTCTTTAGACCTGAAGTCACTACGGTTCTTTACATAAGAAGTTATGTACTTTGGTATCGTCAAACGCCACCCGTAATAGAGTGGACCATAAAGGCGATCACTGAGTATATAACAAATTATGCGGACGGATGTAAGTGATGTAGATAGGATCTATCCTCCCATATAATGAAAGTGATATCTTACAGCCTCTTGATAGAGTAGGACCACGAAATGCATGGTCATGCTCAAATGAGTCAATATGAGATATTGAGCTCACTTGCTTGAGTGAGTTTACTTAGGGATCAAGAAACATAAAGATTGATAAAAGGATGACATAGTCTATGCCTTATTGATCAATCTAGATATCGAGAATAGAAGGACATTGTCATACATTATCATAGTCACAGAGGTTATGTTGGATCTCGACATTCTTGTCACTTGGGTAGTAATGATGTATTGCTAGATGCCGCTCATTGCTTATGTTTCTAAAATGAATTTTAGAAACATTGCCAACATTACAAGAACCTATTAGGTCACACACAAATAACATTTTATTTGGAGATGAGTTCATTTTAGTTTGACTAAAAGAACAATTAAGCTTATTGGATAGCCTAGACTGAGTTACATTCAAGTTGGTTAAATTTGAATTAGACTCAAATTAAACCAAAATGAATTTTGATTCATCATGCATGATTAATGTAGATTAATCATGCAATAAAGAAGAGAAAGTTACATGTATAAATGTTACCATGCATGAGTTGAATTTGAGTTAGACTCAAATTGAATCAAATTGGATTTGATTCATCATGTATGATTAATGTGGATTAATCATACAATGAAGAGGAGGAGGTTACATGCATGAGAGTTATCATGCTTAATTAATAGGATTAATCATGCATTAATAAGGAATATCAAAAGTCTAAAAATTCTTGGTATTCATGGCATGAGTATAAAAGAGTTTTCTCTTGCAAAACTCTTGTTGTTGTTCATTTTTTTCCTTCTTCCCTCACTTGGCCGAAACTCTTCTTCCCTTCCTTGGCCGAAATCCACAAAGGTTGTTAGCACAACCACCTTTCTCCAAAAGTGAGTGTTCGTGTGGATACGCATAGAGGCACGGACACTTGAACATGCTAGAGATCCGATGACCTTTGGACGGGCGGGATAAGCAAAGGGCACGCATCAAAGGTGAAATCTATTAGATAGATGTTTTTGTAGGTTTTAACTTGTACGAATCTTTCGCTTGGATCACTTAAGGGATCCTAATTTTCACTGTGATTTTTGTTTTTATCGTATAGGACTCCCAATACTATCGCGCTAGAGGGACCTCGTGGATGAATTATACTTCGATTCCTCGGGCTTTCTTACTCTTCCGACAATCAACTCGCACTACCTCGACATAACATTTCCTTGAAATCGTCTTATCACCTTTGACCTCACCCACCTGATCATCCACAAGGAACTTCATCTTCTGGTGATAGGTGTAGGTCACTGCTCGAAATGAGCTCAAAGTGAATCATCCTAAGATGACATTATAGCCGGATGAGGTATCGACCACTATAAAGACAACGGTCCGGATCCGCCTCAATCCCCCAAGGATAATAAAAGATTAATTTGGCCGAACGGCTCCACCTCATACCTTGTGATCCCAAACAACGTTGTGATATGGGTCATAATTCTATGTTCATCTGGTCAAAGGCCATTTTTAAAAGCACATTGATCAAACTCCCCGTGTTAATGAAGACTCGGGCCACGTTATAATTAGCTATAACATCCCATATCACCGACGGATCCTCATAAGGAGTAGCTACCCCATCTAGATCTTTGGGACCAAAACTGATGGAGGGGCTTGTTTCTGTCTGAGATTTGGTGTCAATCCCATAACTCTCGAGCCTTCAATCATGGGTTTTTCGAGCTTGGTTGGAATCCCCATCAATCAAACCCCTTGAGATCATATTGATAGCTCCTCGGTGTGGAGGATTTCTTTCGACATCATCAGCACCATTCGTCTGTCGATGCTGAGCTGGCTCTTGAGACCAAGACCTTTTTAATGGAGGCATATCCTTTTAATGATTGATTCGGCGATTCGATGATTCCCTTTGATGGTTGGCTCAATGTTCAGAATTCTAGAAGGTGATCTCCGAGTGGGCATACACTCCTCAATTGCATGATGGAATTCTCGGGCATACTATTAACACTCATAGATGAAATGCTCCCGAGAACAATACTATTACCTCTCGATATCCGGCATATTAAATAGTCTTGAGTCAGGACTGCTTTCACAGTTTAAACAGTTCGCCGACCTATTCGAGTCGAGACAAACTGATGGGGCATGAACGATTCGTTGTGTCGAAGAGGTGATGGAGGAATCTTACGCTCAGATCAAGCCGAGACTAATGTTGGCACCACAACCTCCTTCTTCCTTGCAACTTGAGTTTCTTCTACATTGATATATTTTCATGCACACTCCAACATAAGGTTGAAATTCATCGGAGATTTTCACCCAAGATCGAAAGAAATATCCCTTATGCAAACCTTGAGAGAAAGCCTTGATGAGTACTTTGGAGGTAGTCGAGGGTACAACTATGGCCACTTTATTGAATCAATGTGCTTTCTTTAGTGGTTTGTTTTAAGGCGAATAGGTGGTGTTTTCTGACATCTCTTGCTGTTGACATCTCTAGTGGAATCACAGTCTTACCTCGTTGCTTAGCGCAAGCGGTAAGAGGACCTGCTAGACCCATCGACATTCGACTAGAAATAGGTGGCACCTTAGTCGAGGTGTTGGGTACTTCAGGAGTATAATTTGCTAGAGGGAGTCTATGCAAAATTCGTTGCACTATTTGATCCACCAATACTTGAAACTCTTCTTTAGCTATAGTGATGGCCTCACCACGAGCTACGTTTCTTGCAAAGCAAGGACCTTCAACAATTCTCCCTAGTTCCATCATCTCAAAGTCTCAATTCAAACGAGTTCCCACAGATGATGTTAATTTGTTCCTGTCTAAAATCATGGTCTGATGAGTCAACAGGATACAACGATTAAGGTGGAGAAGCAGGAGGCTCTGATGATGGAAGAAGTGCCAAGGATACCTGTAACACTCAAACGAGGGTTAGAATAGGTGCCGAGGTTAAATTCAGTTTGATCACTCTAACGCTTAAGTTAGCACAGAGGCTATGAAGAGATGAAAACAATATAATAATGGAAGAAAAGGAGCGTGTTTTCTTTAGAGTTTATATAGTTACTCGAAAAACATCTCCACATCAAAGCCAATGAGAAGACCAAATCTGACAACAAACAGTTGTTCCTCCATTTACTAAGCACCATGTGTTATAAGAAGGGCATCAAGGAGATTAGATCTAACAATCGCATAACTGCTTTTCCATTCACCTAGTATCACGTATTCTGAAATATGCACAATTACTGTCTATGAGCCAACGTAAAGTGTAAGCCTCAACTAATGAATAAGGAAATGAAGTAGATATAAAATGGTCTTGAAAATCGAAAGTCTAGACCAAGTTGCCGAGGCTGAGATGTCTTGATCGAGTTCTTAGAGTCAAGTGAACTAACTTAATAGAGTCAAAAAGTCTGAGTTTTCTGAAATTGAATGAGCCAAGTTGATAGAATCGAGAAGCTTGAATCCCTTGTAGTCGAGTGAATTAAACTGATAGAGTCGAAGAGTGAATTTGATGGAGTCGAGTGAGCCAAATTGATGGAATCAAGTGGCTCAAGTCCCCTAAAGTCAAATGGCCATTTTGACCATCACTTTGACTTGACTCTTGAGTTGACATTTTGACTCTTGACATGTGTAGATTCTCAGTAAGTTATATTATTTTCTCCAATTTCATGAATATGAAACGCAACTTTCTCCTTCATGCTGCATGAGAAGAAAAAAAAGATCCCTTAAATCCAACAAAGACATCACATATGATGGAGAATTTAAAAATTCTTTTCGTTAGCCTACAAACAATGTACTTTCTTATATAAACTATAAATACATGGGTGATATCATCCAAAAGTCAAGCCTTTAACTCGTCAACACAGTTCGTCGTCTTGGCAAAGCAACAAAGATTCTAGTGTTCGTTTGGATGACAGGGGAGAGTTGTCATTATTGATAAAATGATGCCAAAAAAAAAAAAAAAGAGAGGTTCATGGCAATGGTGCACCAAGAAGACAGAGAGGTTAGATTGTGACAACTTGCTATTGATGCTATCATGTTTTTAGGTGATTTTAATGTTTAAACGAACGTTTAAATTAGAATACATTGTGTTTACTAATGAGATGTGTCAAGTATATAGGTGTAGGTTTTGACATAAATATTACAAGTGCAATGGAGGATGTCTCCACAAGTTAAAGATGACAAGATACTTGAACTATTTCATGTATTCGTTTGGCATTCAAATCTCTAATAAGTTTTCATGCACCTTGAACGACAGTGCAGCATGGCTGTGATAAACTCTAAATCCGTATCAAATCATCTCACATTGTCATGTTCATAATAAGACATGCACATCGTCTTATCTACACATTTAAAGCCCAATGTATTAAATCACAATTTCTAACTTAAACAAGTTCATCAAATATTAAAGTACCATTATTATTATTATTAATCAGGAAAAAACCAACAATCATATTCTCACTAGTAATCCTAGTGAATTGGTGATCAACACTTTGGATTAGAAATAGGAGAGGGCTAAGGCAAGGAAGCCATTGCCACTTCTTTATCTTCAATATATCATGTGATCTCCTCCACATAATTCTAATGACAAGCTGCAGGTATTGAGTACTGTGGAATCTCAGTGCATCCAGATCTATCAAAAAGCCCAGCATCTTGACATTATGTTGATCCCACACTTATCATAGTTAAAGGATAAGAGAAGAATACAGGCATTTGATGTTCAAAGTTACACTAATAATTACAATAAGTCTATAGATTATCAAGAAGGGTATCAGCTTTACTGATAGTAGATGTCTTTTGCAACAAGTATGAAGAATATGTAGCACATCTATTCAACCAAGGGAAAGTCCACCAGTCTTGACATTTCAATTCCAGCAAACCCGGAGCAATGTCTGAAATGCAAGTTCCCTCGCAAAATGCAACTGTTAAATTCAAGTCCCGAGCAGGCCAAGGTACATTAAGACCACTCAAATCGGTTCAAATCTCTTACTCATCCAAATTAAGAGCTTAACTCTGTTATTATCGCTATCAGTTATGTTTCTCTCTATAGTTTGTCAGTTGGCACTTTTGAACTTTCCACCCAGTCACAACTTTTGAAAGTTAGCGCTCTATTGGGAATATACTGAACTCATTTAGAATTATACATCATAACTAGCTAG
>JAOBBC010000017.1:1309104-1321285 GCA_025388495.1 Curcuma longa
CTAATCTTATGAAAATAGAGCAAACCCTAAACTATTCCAACCGAACGGCACAAATCAAAACCCTAATTCAAGTTCTGATTCGTTGTTAAACAAGATTCCCAAATTCTCAAACAAGAATTCCAACCGAACAGCCCAAGCCGAAACAAGAATTCCCAAATTCGTTGCTAAATAAGAATTGAACTCACCTGAACCCTAATCGAGCTCCGATTCTTGCTGCCGAAACTAACTTAAATTTAATGAAGGAGACGGTGCAGGTCGACAAAGGGCAGCAGCGGCAGCGCTGGTTTGCAGGGGACGGCGGTGGACTAGTTGCGATAGGGCGAGCGACAGCAGTTAGGGGAGGAAGGCAGATTGGATTGCGGCTGGATGAGCGGCGGCGGTGCTGAGCATAGAACGATCGCGGTCGGGGGCAATAGGGCGGTGACGGTCTATTTCAGGGTATGCAGGCGACGATGGAGAAAGAAAAGGAGAAGGGAATGCAACGGAGGCGGTGGGCGCAACTCTGCTAGTCTTCACACAGCAGCAATTTTAGAGGGGACAACGGCGACAAGGGGCAATCGCGGAGGACTTCACGCTGTGGGCGGCGAAATAGAGAGGGGAGGCGCGTTCGGCTGCTCGCATCGGTGGCCTTCTTAAAGTTGTCCTATCTGAATTCCTCGTCGGCGGACTTGGGCACGAGCGGCGGCGTCTGTCGGTTCCGCCCATTCGGGTGCTAGTGTTGGACGTGGCTTCGGTTAGGTCGCGGGTCGCGCGGAGAGGAAGCGAGCGCGGGCGAAATTTAGTTATAATGAGAAGTGCATAGTACTTTCAAATCGGGTTAAGGTTTTGGGCTAAACCGGGTTAAATTTATTGTAATCATTGAATCGATTACTGTAGCGAACCAGGTTCAATTTTGGTTTACTTGATTCACTAATCAAACGATCTTCGATTTGACCCAAATCAGTTTTGTTTGATTTGTCTTCCCAAGATGAAACTTTTTATCTATTCCATTTTGCCAAAACTTTCTTCCATCATGAATCAAACTAAGTTGGTTCAAAACTGATCCACTAATAAAATACGATAATAATAATAATAATAATTTCTCGTATCTTACAAGTATAAATATGGAGATGTAGAGGGGAAAAGATTTTTAGTGTCCTCTCCTCCCATAGATAGGGGTGTAATCGAACCGAGCCGAGCCAAACAGTAAGAGGCTCGAGCTCGGCTCGTTTAATTTTTCTCTAAACTCGAGCTCGGCTTGAGTTCGATTCAAGCTTTAATGCTTAAGCTCGAGTTCGGTTCATAACAAAATTAAATAGTTCACGAATAGCTCAAGCTCGATTCAAAAATAGCTCGTTTAAAAGTTAAACGAACTTAGTTTGAGCTCAGCTCGTTAACATATTATTTTGTGATCGATAAACAAGCTCAAGTTCGAGCTCATTAAGCACATAATCGAGCTCGAGTTCAAGCTCGTTAAGTATATAATCGAGCTCGAGTTCGAGCTCATGAAACCCCTATAATACATGAAAATCAACTATATACAAAACATTAAAATCACTTGTAAAAATAAATACATAACATACAAAATCAAAATCAAAGCCATAAGTATCAAATTAACAAAACATTAAACAAATTAAAATGTTAGCACATGCCACATAAATCCTTAACACTTAATAGTTCTTAACCATACATAACATGAAAATTACAAGCAAAGCAACATAAAACCATCATAAATCATTCTGCACAACAAACAGTAACGTTCACAAGTTCACACCCAAACATAAAGGAATCAAGTTCATGCCAAATCTGGACAGTACTAGACAATTTAATTTGTACATTCAAGTGAGTTGATACAATGCCCTACAATTTATTTCTTCGGACTAATAAACCTGCAAAATATAAATTATTGTTATGCATCTAACAAACGCACAGTAAAATAACATATTATATGTAATTGGTCAAGGAAAATCAACAATGTTAGTCTTTTTTTAACAAAATAGAACTGCAAATAAAAGCATATAAAGTTGGAAAATGAGAATCCATACTCAATAAAATCATGCAAAAAAGAAATGTTGAACTGCTAGTCAAACTGAGAATTTATGACTATGAATGATCACCTATGCACTACGCAATGAATATCTACTTACAATAGAAACTACCTTATAATATATTGATTAGATAACTGAAACTCCGAACTCAATCAGTCTTGCTGTCAAATAATCAAAAGTTGAAATAGTTAAGTACAAGATATTTGAATTATAAGAAATTTTTTTCAATATGTTACATAAAATTACATAGGAAAATCACAAGATAAAATGATGACTTTGTCAATACCTCTTGAAAGGTGATAATGAAAGCAACATCTAAGTCAATTGAATTTCTTTAATCTCTAATTTTTCCATTTACATGCATAGTATCAAAAAATTAGACATGAACAAAATAATATATAAAATATATGATAGCAAGTAAACAACTAATTAAATAGGATGTTTTTGTACTTACTTTTGATTTTCTCTTGATTCCATAATGAGCACACAACCAATCTGATGCACAAAGTAATACTTGGACTATGTCTATTCCCAAAGAGACACGATGAGAATCAATTACTCTACCACCGGCACTAAAAACTGATTCAGAAGCCACTGTAGTTATCAAAATTGATAGTACATCATAAGTCATTTTTGATAAGATCCTAAACTTTAAGTTGTTAATTCTCCACCATGACAATGTATCAAAGTCAGTTTCATCTTTACAAATAACACACCCTTCATCCAAGTACACATCTAGTTCAAATTTTACTTGCTCAACACTGTCAACATTCTTAATGTAATTAGAAAATTATGTCCTTACTTTACCTTTTCCTCTTCCATTTAAATTGCTCTGACTAATAGAACTTTCTCTTTGAGTTTCACCTTTAACATTACTACTACCAACACTAGCCTTATGAGCTTCAACATACTCATTGTATAACATGTGCAATGTCTCACGAATCATAAAAATGTGCTCAATTGCATCACTAACAGAATAAATCTCTGGAAAATACTATTCAATTAACTTTATCTTGTTCCTTGGATCTAGCACTGCTGCTATAGAGATCAATAAGTTGCTATCACCCCAATATTTATCAAATTTAGCCTTCATCTTATTAGTCATTTCTGCCATGAAATTTTCTTCATTTAAACTTGCTTCATTTAACAACTTTTTTATAGTGTAAAGTTCAATAAGGAACAAGTTAGAAGTAGGATATTCACTTCTTGAAATGAGATGAGTTACTTCATTAAATTCCTCAAGAAATAAACAAACAACACTAACCTTCTTCCAATCCTCCTCACTTGGCAAAAAAGTAAAAGTTGCATGCCTTCCTACATATCTAGGAAAAATATCTTTGAACTCTAAAGCAGCCGATAACATGCAAAATGTTGCATTCCACCTTGTGCAACAATCCAAAACAAGCTTCTTTGAAGAAAGTTTCAATTGCTTTAAAATTTCACTAAATATAGTAACATGAGTCTCAGCGGCAGTTATGTGTTTCACACTTTCACGCACATTGAAAATAATATCTTGAATCTCAGATAACCCATCTTGCACTAACAGATTCAAGATGTGTGCACATCATCTTACATGAAATAATTTGCCACCAAGAGGAAGATTATTTTTATAAGAGAGATTATCTTTCAACATCCTTACAGCTACATCATTATAGCTAGCATTATCAACTGTGACTGACCATACCTTATTTTCAATTCCCCATTCAACCAAGCATTTATTTAACACATAACAAATGGAAACACCATAATGAGGTGGAGGAACATCTAAAATATTCAAATTTTGCTTCTGCAAATTCCAACTAGAGTTCACATAGTGACAAGTGACAACCATATATGAAATCTTTTGATCTGACTTCCATAAATCAGTAGTCACACTAACCCTATTCACATCGTTTAATGATGTCATTACTTTTTCTTCTCAATTTCATAAGAAACTGTGTAATCTTTTTTCACAGTAGCACGACTAATATTCTGATAATACGGAGTCGTTGTCCTCATCAATAAATTGAATATTTCATATTCTAAGAAAAGAAATGGCAGCTCATGAACAATGATAATGTGAGAAAGAATCTCTCTTATCTTCCCATGATCATACTTGAAATTTTGGACAACATTGACAGTTTCTAATTCAACAATAGTTGTAGAGATTGTAAGATTATTTTGACCTTTCTCACTAATCTGCTTCCTCATACTACCCTTGAGGTGTCTCAAAAAATGAGATGTAACACCAACCTTGTTTATTATGAGTCGATGTTTACAATGAATACATTCAGCCTTTATTGTCCATTCGGAAGAGTAACCTCTTTAAAGTCATCCCACGCTTTGGATGCCCCTTTTTTTTCTTTGGAGCATATGGACTTTCATCCTCTTCTTCAATTGTCTCGGGTTGTTGCACATTATTGGTTTGAATTGTTTCACTGGTATTATTTGCTGAAGGTTGAATTTCTCCCAAAGTAGGATTTATGGTAGAATCTTCAGTTGATAAATGCAGAGTTGACATTGAATACAAAAATCTTATATAAAAATTGCATAAAAAAGGCTACAAGCAAGCAAGTTTTAAGCATCGAAACAATTAATCACTCTACAAGCAAACAAGTTTTACTTGCTACTAGAGAAAAGGTTGATGTTAATTTAATTGTAGAGGTTCCAAACTTGATAATAAGCAAATAGAAATCACATCCTAAGTGATATTTGTGTGTGCAATGTGTATGGGCAGATGAAAAAACAACAAGCTCGATTGTTTGTCTTGTCATGCTCAACAGTTGCGCGCAGGCACATATTATGAAAGACACTGGCTAAGGACAAGGAGCAAAAGGTTATAGAAATCACAAACAAAATAGAAGGATACAGGAAACTAGGAAAGGAAGCAACATTTCTCACCTCAAACAAGAGCTTGAAGAATGGAGATCAAGGTTGAAGGACTGCCAGGACTGATGGGTTCAAGCTTGGAGATTAGGGTTGCTTGAAGATCAAAGACAGGGACTACCGAAGGCATTTCCCGAAGGCGAGGTGTACTGTCTGTGCGATTCATGGGGAGACATTCTCTGCAGGCAATTCTCGAAGGCATTGAGGCGTGAAGCAGATGGGAGTTGATGATTCTTAAGGCGATCAGGCAAGTAGATGGTGTAATCGACTAGGGTTTTTTTCCTTTTGTTTACTAAATGAATGAGAGTTTTTTCTTTTGTTTACTAAACGGATGAGGCTTTGTTTCTTTTGTTTACTTTTATGATTTCATTAAGATGATCAACCCTTGAATCTGTCAAAAATAAAAATTATAAAAAAATTTAAATTTGAATTTTTTTTCTATTCTTATTTGAAAGAGTAAGAAAGTACGACAAGGGAGATCATCAATGAGAGAGGAAACGGATGCCCTTTGTAAGGGCATATCTGATGCTGGGGTGACTCGACATGAGGAGTCGATCTTCAACGGATCATAATTTTTGACTCAGATGTCAGAATGAGGCACGGTCGGTTGCTAATCGAAGCTCTTTTAGAGACCATTATTTGCTACCGAATAAAACCCATACCGACCCACTTTCGAGCCCATCTAACAACTTTTAGTGCTCCGTCTACAGTTTCAAACTTATTTTTTACTATTTATAGTAATTTTTTATTTTTAGGTTTTTTTGATATTTTTGACTTTTTCAAGTTAGGGTTTTGGTTTACAGTCTATTTATAGGCGTGTTTAATAATTTATGGTCAGTTTGGCTGATTGAATAAAAATTTTCTTTTTTGGCAAAAACTTTAGAGGTGGTGTTGTCGCGACTTTCTACTCGTTATTCTAATTTCTTGAACTTGTTCTCTCCACAATTCTCTTTTAATCTTTTGCCTTTAGAATAATCACTATTCTGTCGGACTTTACATATGTTTTTAAGAGATCATTACAGAAAAAGAAGAATCGATTAAATTTTTAAACATAAGATATATAATTTAAAAAATCAATAATAAATATAATTAGAATAATTTAAAGTTAATAATTAATAATATTTTTAAATTAATCTAAAATTAAGAGAAAATATTATTTTTTAAAAATATACATAAATAAATATTAAACATATAAAAAACTAGACCTCAAAATATATATATACACACGAGTCTCCTAACAAACACGTTCGTGAGCCTCCTAACGAACACATTCGCGATTCTTATCTTTCTTGTCTCAACTAGAACATTCTCAGACAGACCGACTTCTTGATTCTTTGAATCCACATTTAGATTCTCTTCTGGATCCACCTCAATCTCTTTGAGATCCTTTTGGGGAGGTGATCCATAACTATCCACATAGACTAGATGATGAAGTAGCTTTTTTTTATCTCCATATATGTAATTCGTTCTTCATAGCACCCCCATATATGGTGTGCTACTTCATTGAGACATTTCGATAGCGATTGAACCAAAGCCTAGATCCAGTAATTATCTAGGACAGAAAAATTCTATTGCTCGAGTCTCCAGAATAATTTATTAAGCCTCCCAATGTGTTTTCTGATTCCATAAACAGGATCATATACTATCTCCTTGATAGCCTCCCTTAGTTTATTTCGTAACACATCACGATGAGTTATAGTCCATATCGTCTGTGCCATCTGAAATTGAAATTAATAAAATCAATATAAAATTGACTAACCGATAATAAAACTAGCTCATTTCAATTCAAAATATGCATAGAACCAACACACAACATATATATATAACCAAGAAAAATAAATTTTCTTGTTCTTTAGGAGTTCTATTTGGCTGTCCGATCAACTACTGAATCCAAATTCCAAATGGTTTGATTGTGATCAACTCCTCCCGATCACCCTGAGCGCTATTGCGCTTCATTTGTCACAGTCCGATAAAAAATAGACTCCTCAAATTAAAGTCGAATCCAAATAGGTACATCTTGGACAACTTGACTAGTGTCCCCACTGGACAAACCCGAGTCACGCTGTTAATCCAGTCTGAGTGCCCACAAAGCATACTTGAGTCGCTCGATTTGCGAACAATGCCGATTTTGTAAGCCAGCCAAGTCCAAATTGTTTAAATTTGAGTTCAAGTTGGATTTATCATCCTGAGTCTCATTTGGCATTCTCGTGCCAAAGTCACTCGACACGACTCGATAGTCCCGCCAAACCATTCGACAATTGTGTTCCCAATTGTCAAAAAACTTATCAGTACTCAACTGACCAAGTCCGAGTGGGTTGCCGAGTCTCGAGTGTAAACTTAATCCTCTTCATTAGAACTAATCTAATTGGACTTTTGCCTAAATTCAAATGAGTTTTTTTAAAATCCAATTCTGTTTCAATCCAATTGTAACAGTAAGAGAAACATCACATCTATTTCAATTCAATTGAAATCGCAAAGAGAAAATCATATACGCATTTCAATTTGCACTGTAAACCGTATAATCACGATTCGTGATGGTAGATGAACAATATCCAGGATGTTATGAACAATACAATTACTGTTCATATTTTTTTTCCCATATGATTACTATTTATCCTAATTTTTTTTTCATGAATAGTAAAACAATCAATAAAAAATATGTGTGTGAACAGCAAAAAACTGTTTATGCAAAAAAAAATGATGAACAATATTTTCATATTATCAATAAATCGCATGAACAATACTATATTGTTCATATATATATATATAGAGAGAGAGAGAGGTACATAATTGAACATGTATATCAAATCTGCTTGATCCTAAGCATACTGATCATGAGATAATCAAAAAATAAAATCATGCATTCAAAATTTGCAGCTCTGCTACCATTGTAGATTCGAATGCATAAATTATCGAACAAATAGAATGCATCAATTATCGAATTTTATACACTTAGTATTGATTCTTTGTCAAACTTGTTTTTTATGCTCGTCGTTTGAAGAACTATTATAACGAATGAACAACCCTTCCATTTTCACAGACCAAAATCCCTTCGGTGATAGATGTTCCTCCTCCAAAGAGATTTTTGCAAGACACGTAGCCTCCAAAAATTTCTACAGTGTTTCCTCACGCTCTCCCCTCCTCCACTTGAACGCAATGATGCAATGGGGCCTTTTAAAGACAAAAAAATGCAAACCCCACATCTGCACAACGTGCAGACGTGAGCGGTTATCACGTTGTGCAAACGTGATTCCAACACTGAATTCATGTAACTGATTTTCTTAGTGTCTTTGAATTTGAAGATTCTGGAATTTTGAAACTGCATTCTGAAATCCAGATTTCAGAAACTAGTATCATTCTTGGAATTTTTATGCAAGAGAAAAACCAAACTTGCTGGAATCAAAGGAAGAGTTGCAAATGCTGAATCTGAAATCTGGCACTAATTCAAGCCTAACCAGAACTAGAACCAGAAGGAAAACCAAGTGTTGCAAAATTTGAATAGAGAAAAAAAATGCTGAGAATGACACATTAGGAGCTGTATCAGAATTGGATCTAGTCCCGCTATCAGGCTCTTGAAACTCCATTGAACTTGACTCCTAATTCTGATTATCTAAAATGGCACAACTAAATATAGGAATTGGATTTTTGGAATTTTGAAGTTGTACCAACAGATGAAAAAAAACCTATTTGTACCAATTGTTGAAGTTGTTTCTGACCAGCAGTAATCTAATTAAATTTGAACTACTATCATTCCGGTGTCAATCTTCTTCCAAACTAAAATCTACAAGTTCAGAATTCAGAAACATGCCTCAGTCTGATATTGGCATCTAGATTTTGAAATGCAGAATGTATGTATTGAATTCAAATGTTGTAAGCCAAGTTTCTTTCGCAGTTCCTGGTCATTGGGGATATCAAGTCAAGGTTTTGATCTGTGCCCTGGAACCTGATTTCTGATTTTGATCTCTGAATTTGAAGTTCTGAAATGCAGGGACTGCACAATAGAAAACAAAACCAAAAGAAAAACTGAACTGACTGTTTTGTGCCAATTCTGTTTGTTGTTTTTAAGCAGCAGTAGCTAGAATTCAATTTCTGTTATTTCAGTTATGAATGAGACTTTTTGTTAACTGAGCTAATCAAGATCCAAGCCAAAATGAACTTAGACTTTAAATTCTGAAACTTAATCCAGAATTGTTAAATCTGTTCTTGCTGAATAGTGTGAGTGGTTTTAAATTGGAAACTTCTACAACTGAACAATAACAATGTTACCTTCAAGCCTTGAATTCCGAAGTTGAAGGCTGAATCTGTACAGTGTATACCTTCATCAGTTTCTGGAATTTTGGAATTGATGTACAACATTTCAGCAAGTGTGTAATTGAAATTGATCGGAATGGTCTCAATGATACTCACAATATGGATCTACTGATAAACTTGTTGGATCAAATGGTTGTTTGAGGAAGCAAGCAGAGGAGATTGGGAGGTCAGATCTGAAACCACAAAACATCCAAAGAAAACAAAATGGCACAAGGGAAGTGTATCAAGTTGAACCTATAGCGTGCCAAGTCCTTTAGTTAACTATCTGATTAGAGGAAATTTTAAGCAAATCTTTTGTTTTTTCATTGACAAATGGTATTCCTTACCTTCCAAGATATATCCTTTGATCCATATCAAATTGGGTAATTCATCAGGTTTATTCTTCCAAAACTCTTACTCTTTCATTATTTACTTCCCTTCCAATTGTTTGTTTGTTTCCTTTAGTTTCGTTTGTTTCAATTTTCAATTCTTAATAAATCCTTTTGATTCATGCATGTTATATTCTATAGTGGTGGAGAATTAGAAAGCAAGCAAGTTTATGGTAGTGAAATGTCATTAAGTGTCATTGAGTGAGCTTCACTTTCATATATGTTTGTGAGAGTTAGATCAGATACATCTATTAAGTGAGATTGCATCTTTTTTAATTTTTCAAATGAATAAAAATCACCATGCTTATTGATTATTATAGGGATTAAATTCATGATTGTTATGATCTTTAGATGATCTTAATTAAATTTCTTTTACTATCTTTAAGGTGTTATTAGGAAACTAACTTGGAGATGAATTTTATTTTGTTTGAGTTTTATTTACTTGCTCGAAACATGCAAGAATAAGTGTGGGGATTTGATAACCGTCATTTTATCATCTTATTTAGGCCCTTAATTTCATGATTTTAATCCTCTCGTTGGTCTAAATTCATATTCATGCTACATTTTATGAGTTGGATTCATTTTTAAATTTTAATATAAATTATCTCATATTTGCGGTATTTGATGTTAATATTTGAATATGATTTTGTAGGCAATCAAGGGGTCATAGATTCAAGTCGGATTGATCTAAATCTGAGCTTAAGGTTTAAACAAGGAGATCCAATCTAGAGTAATCTAAACTGTCCATCCAAGGTCTGAAGAGATCTGAGCCATCCATCATGATCTGGTCCATCCAAGTCAAAGATAAGGTAGATCAATATCATGGATCTAAATCTGATCCCTTGGATTGGATCTAGATGGACTTCCACTGTTGGATCAGAGCTGGATTAATTTCAGCCATTAATGGAGATTTGAGATGATCGAACGATTGGGATTCAATTGAGAATGCTACGGCAGCTTCCAATCATGATTTTGAGAGGGGGATCCAGAACAGAGCAATCGGGTGCGAAGCTTCTTCTTCTTCCGCGAGTCGTCGCTCAATCCACCCTCGACCATTGGTCACTAGAGTTGATCCATCGCCATCCATTGAGGTCTAAGGGTTTCCCTGCCTCATCCTTCCTAGTCCATCCACATCCTGAGAAGTTTAAGGGATTCCCTACTTTGATCGGGTGCATGACAAACGGGTGCGCGACAGAGGAGATCACCGATTGTGATTCACCACTGCAACTCCACTCCAACCGATGAGATTAGATCGCCGAAGAAGAAAGGGGATTTCCTCCTTTAGATTTCGATCTCAAGCCTCCACACCCCAGATCTAGCCGCCGACAACCGTGTTAGAGAAATAAAGAAAGAGGATAATATGAGGTAGATAATAGACGCGGAGATTTATAATTTTTTTCTGATATATCATTCATCAATACGTAGCATATTTATATAAGCTACTTACATAACCCAATTAAACCACTAACTCCATACATATACCCCACTAACTCAACTTAACCAAGATACATTGAATTTAGACATTTTTTCTTTAACCATTACTACCACTAATTGCCACATCATCAATCCATTAACTCCACTCTTAATTTTGGATTAATTATCAACACTCCCCCTTGATTCAAAATTACAAACACCAAAGAGTAATCTAAAATATATAAACTTATCTCTTGGAAGTGACTTCATCAAAATATCCGCTAGTTGTTCATGTATGTTGCAGTACTCGATCTCAATTTCTTTATTTGCAACTAAGTCTCGAATGAAGTGTAGACGGATATCAATATGTTTAGTCCTCGCATGGAAGGTTGGATTTTTTGTCATTGCAATTGTTGCCTTGTTATCACAAAAAATAGTAGTCGCATCTTTTTGTTGTTGGTGAAGGTCTGCAAGAACTCTTCTAACCCAAATTGCTTGACACGCTACTGAAGTTGCTACTACATATTCTGCTTCTTAAGAGGATAGAGCTGTAGTAGCTTGCTTCTTTGAGCTCCATGAAATTGCTCATGATCCAAGATTAAAAATGCTAGCCAAAGTACTCTTTCGATCATCCATTGAACTTGCCCAATCACTATTAGTGAACCCGCAAAGATTGAATTTTAAAACTTTTATATACCAAATTCCATAATCCACAGTTCCAGCAATATAACGTAAAATCCTTTTAGCTGCTCCAAGATAATGCTTTGTAGGATTTTGCATGAACTTGGAAATTACACCAACAGAGAAAGCAATATTTGGTCTAGTGTGAGTTAAATAAATTAAACTTCCTACCAAACTTCTGAAATGTTTTGCATTAGCTTTCTCTGAACTATCTTCTAGTTGCAACTTCTCATTTGTATTCATGGGTGTAGTAACTGGATTACAGTGGAGCAAGTTGAATTTTTAAAGAAGATATGTTGCATATTTTCTTTGTGAGATAAAAATTCCATCAATTCCTTGCTTAACTTCAAGACCAAGAAAATAATGCAATAATCCCATATCCGACATCTCAAATTTCTTCATCATGTTAGACTTAAATTCAGCTATAAGAGAATCAGATGAGCTCATATATATTATGTCATCAACATAAAGACAAACAATAATATAATCATCGCTACCTTGTTTCTTCACATAAAG
>JAOBBC010000017.1:1330554-1342786 GCA_025388495.1 Curcuma longa
CTCTTTACACAATGCATTACAGTGACTATGCCACCTACGTGGAGATGACAAGAGGCACAACCCCTTCAATTAATGGGAAGCCTTAACTATTGATTCACATGAGCAGCTTTATTGTTTGGACTATATATACATGTAAAACTTATTAAAACTTAATAAGGAATTTGCTTCGAATTCCTTGTTTGGAATGTATATTTATAACACATCCTAAGAAAACAAAGCAAAAAAAGAATTGTGAGTGTAATCATGAAAGCTCATTTTCCAACAATATTTGAGAACTTTAAACGTGGACAAGGATAATGGTTTGGTCTCGATCAAATAATCTAATCCATGCTCTAATGTTCTCTATCCCATGACAAACTGTGCCCTTGGGCAATCTACTATCATGCATTCTTGGTGTTCTTTTATGAGCATGATCCTTAACTTGTGGGACTTGACGTTTGGATTCTTAAAGTCTCATTCAGTATCCTCTTCTCCATTAAGGATTATGGTAGTCTGGGTGGCATTTGAATTTGCTAGATTGGGTGTTATGTGCTCGAGTTGTGTATTCATTCCGCCTATTTTCATAAATAGATCATGCAACAATATATAAATGGTCGCAGTTCAAGGTAAGAAAGTATTACGTCGATAGTACATTCTGTTTCATGTCTTTTTATCGTCGAGTTTTGAAGAACACAGCATGCATTATGAAGCTGATTAGGTAATCGCCTCATGTTTCAGAGTTAATCTCTGTGGTTAGTAAATAAATTAAGGCAAAAGGCTCACAAATTGCTAAAGCCTAGGAAGGTGTACATGCTTGCATGGTATCAAATTCAAAATCAAAGACAAATAGAAGAAAGCATGTTGTGAAGGTGCTAGTTACGAGACAGAAGGAATGAACCTTTTTGACAGAGAAGTGTATTTGTGAGATGAAAGCTTCCTGAAAAATAGATATGAGATCGGTATAATTTCATAAAACGACACCTTGATGTTGTTCTAGTCCTGTAGGTAATTCTTCATCTCCTTCACTTATATTTGCAGCATGAATATCATGTTGGAGGCTAAAGATAACAATTTAGGATTTCATGTGGATTCTCCATCACAAACCAGGTGGTATTCTATTAAAAATTCATGACATTTTATTATTCTCTCTTGCAAGATCATTATAAAGTCTACAACTCCTTGTAATCTTCCTTTGCTACTTGAACTTAACTTTTATATCATATGTAATAAATTACGAAATCATATATACAATTGTTGAATTAGCCTTTCCATTGGCAAACTAATCCAATAAAAACTGAGCACAAAAAAAAAAAAAAAGGGAAAGAAAGAATGGAGAATGAGCACTACCAAATCTAAAGCATGATAATACTTATTGAGAACCTCACAGTGCACATATTGAAAAAAAGGGAAATAAATAATCAAAAAGAAGAAAGAAAATAAACAAGATGATAATACTAATATTTGTTATAGTGCCTCTCTTTCCAACGTCAACTCTGTGTCTCATTTGTGGCCTCTTCCTATTAATCCTCGAGCTCTTTGACAATGCTTCTGAGCCCTTCTCTACCCTATTTTCTCGTCCTCAATGCAAATAGATGAATGAAAATGTTGTTTAATTTATCCTTATGTTCATTTACTTTAATATATGAAAAAAAATGAATGGATGATTGGCATGTGTATTTAACCAACTCAATTTTCTCAACCTGTTTGACCTGCTAGGTCCAATTAGCTTATCCACTTGCTTGATCTATCGATTGAACTAGCTCAGCCTGAATGAACGAATGAATCAAACTAGCTCAATTGTCCTCCTACTTGGCTTCCTCAATCATTTAGCTTGTTTGGACCGCTTGGTGCATTCAATCCACTCGAACCACCCAACTTGTTTGACCCACTTAGACTAACTAAATTGATTGACTTGTCAAACCCATTGACCATACCAACCTATCCGACCCACTCTCACTGACTAACATTCCTAGATCGACCAACTCGCATAGACCTCTAACGTGCCAAGCCTACTCAAATGGCTCAAATCGACTAGCCCACTTTATGTAATTTTTCACCCAAGTAAATATGCCTTTAGGTCTCTATTTTTATCGATCATCCTTCATCCACTTCCATCCTTGTCTGCAAGTCTCACCTCGATCTCAAGTCTTCCACTTCCTTTGCTCAAACAAAACAAGTAGAGCATATGAAACAAGGCAATGAAGAAATGAAGCCATGACCTTAGGGTTCCCATATTTTCGAAACTTTTAAATATTCAAGTCGACCTTGTGTTCAAACTCCATATTCATCAAGAAATATGAATTTTATATCTATTCATCCAGAGTCATACTCAACTTCTCTCATGTATGGATTTGGTTAATACAAAATTAATAGAAGCGGCTACTTGTATTCAAAACTGGCATCAAACTTGTAGATGTTGATTGAATCGTATGATCATTAAAACAATAAGTGGTTTGGTTTTACTTAATAAAATTGGAGAGAAAGTGTATATGATCAATTACTGCTGATACTTGGAGGTTTTTTACTTCTACTTCATAGTTGATACACATGCTCACTGCTACTAAGAGGTTATAAAAAAATAACTTAAAACATGAATGTAAATATAAACTATTTACATGGTTTAGAACCTCTGATTCCTGTTGCATATGTTGTCAAGTTATTGTGGCTACATGACTATTCATCAATGGCTCAATTCTCGCTCATTACAACCATTAGTTGACGGACTCAGTTGATTGCTTTTCCTAATTGATTGACTCAGTCAATTGTTTTTCAACTAGAGTGAACAAAAATATTTTGCTCATTTTATTTTCTGCTTGAGTTGACTGTACAGTCGACTACTAAATCATATTAGTCAATTGTTATAATCACAAATTTAATCAAATAATAACTTTGTGATTTTGATTTCATCACTTGACCACCACTATATTACTAGTTGACTAGTACTATTATTTCAATCTTCCCAAGGCTAAATCTATACCATGCCAAGAGACCTCAAACCTCTAAGACTTCTTCATCTTGCCTAGTGTATGCTGACCTTGACTTATTAAGATTTCAACCTTACCCATAGATTTATTCTCTAGGATTGCCCTTGTCTAGTGAATCCTCATCTTGGGACTTCACTCTTCTCTTACTTATGCACATTGATTTTGAATCACTAGGACTTCAATCTTTCTTGAAGATCTTTTCTTCTGGATTTCTCTTTCATCTTTGGAATTTTACTTGTTGAAAGTTCACTTCTATAGGATTTCAATCTTACTTGACCTTGATATGTTGGGACTTCACTATTGTCGAACATTTAATTTTACTTGACCTCTTTAGACTTCCATCACTTACCTAGCATCTAATACTCCACGATCTATTAGGACTTCCACTGTCAAGCACTTAGTTCTTGTTGACTTGTCTATATTTTTGCTGCCTAACATCTAGTCATTGTTAACCTACTAGGACTTTTTATCACTTGTTAGACATCTAGTTCTCTCTAACTTGTCTAACTTTTGCTTCCCACACCTATAGTATTTCTCCTCATTTTCTAGACATTCAGTCTATCTTGACATATTTGGACTTTCAATGCTAACATCGATTGGACTTCTTTAGTGCTAAGTGTCTAGTCTATCCGACTCATGTAAACTTCCCATTATCTAAGTGTTCGGTCAATTCTGATCCACTTGAATTTTTCATTTGCTAACACATGTTGAACTTTTACTAATGCCAACATTTGTTGAACTTTCCCATTTGAAAACTCCTATTAGACTTTCCCAATTGTCAAATGTTTGGTTAATATTGACCCAGTTTGTCTTTCATAATCAAGTTCAGTCAACTTTGACCTACTTAACATAATTAACAAATATATTATTCAACGCCTCTATTGGTGATCCACGCTAAGCTCTTGTTTGGACGGCTTCCGAAGCCACGAGTCACGTCATCATGTTCGGTATTAGCCGATGATCGATAACGATCGATATGAGGGAAAACTTAATTCTGAAAATACGCAACAACATTTGTCGCGATAGTTTTCTGTGGTTTTCTAACTATCACCGGTAATCGTATTCCCGATGTAATTTTCGATGATCAATCTTTGACCGCC
Source organism: Curcuma longa (assembly GCA_025388495.1). NCBI lineage: Eukaryota > Viridiplantae > Streptophyta > Magnoliopsida > Zingiberales > Zingiberaceae > Curcuma > Curcuma longa. The sequence goes on from JAOBBC010000017.1 coordinate 1,334,618, forward strand.
GATTTAGGACAAATTGTCAGAACCTTTCCGACGTTGATGGAATGTTCTCTGAAAGTTTCACAAGCTCCCGGGAAGTTGGCAGACGATCGTCAGACGATCGAGGTTGATCGACCATGATTGGACAACTCTTCACAAGAGTTATTAACGACGTTTTTTTTTTCCGATAACGGTTGTCCTCGATGAACACTTTACCGACCAACAACAGCCCTTCACAAGAGCTCCAGTGGCTGGACAACGATTCCTCCTCCGCTGTTTCTCGCGATTCTCTCTTGTTGTGACCGAAGAGTTGCAACCCCTATGCCATCGGAGGGGCGGCTCTCGGATTTCTCCGGCTACTCCTCGCTCTCATGGACAAAAAGAATAGGACGACGGGTGGCAACGACAGCCGTTGGACTCGGGAGAAAGGGGGCGTGCGATGGCATGATCGGAAAGCTAAGGGCTGCGATATTCGCACCCTTGGCTAGCGATGCGGGTCTCTCCGGTGAACGACGGACAGTGCTCGGTTGCCCTTGCTGTTTCGCCAGTGACACTCCATCACAGAGAAGAAGCACATCGATCGGTCGACGCTCGGATTTCCTCTTCACCTCTAGCGAACGACGAGCAGAGGAGATTGGTGCTGAGGGCCGACGGCGACCGGTAGGGATGGAGCTCGGGATCGCATCTCACGTGATCGATGGAGTCGAGATCTTGTCTCACACGATCGGTGATGCCCTCGCGCGGATGGGAGGCGTGGACGGCAGCACACCCACAGGAAGAAGAAGAAGAAGAGGGGCACGATTCTAGGGTTTCGCTTGCGATCAGGACGAAGCTACCTCGTCTTGTCGCGTGATTGTTTGAGAAGAAGAGCGCCAGTGGCGCTTGCGTGGACCAGGGCCCGACCAGTGCTTGAGCTAGGCTAGGGTTTCTTTAATCTCCGGCGAAGGAGGGCGATGCCACGCTGTGGGAAGAAGAACGACAACCACCATGCCCTATTTTCGCTCCTCTATTTTTATCGCGGTTGAAGAGGAACAACAGTGTGGCGCGCGCGGGGCTGAAGAAAACCAAAGAATAAAACCTAAACCAGGTTCAAAACTAGGATTTACTGTAGCAATCAAACCGGTTACTGTAGCAAACCGGATCGGGCATTGTAATAAATCGGGTTTAAAATTTAAATTGCTTGGTTCACTAACTAAATGAACTCCGATTTGACCTAAACTAGTTTTGTTCGTTTCGTCTTCACAAGACGAAGCTCTTCATCTCTTCCGTTTTGCCAAAACATCTTCCATCATGAACCAAACTAAGTTGGTTCAATTTGGTTCAAAATCGAATCGTTTGGTTCAATAACCAAAACACCTCCGATTTGAACGAAATCAATTTCGTTCATTTCGTCTTCATAAGATGAATTCTATCATTTTGTCCTTTGTCTGGTCCAACCAGACTTTCTTTCTCTCATTCTGAGAATTCAATTTTCAAACTCGTTTTAAGTCCTTCGGAGAACTTATAGTGCGTGTGACCCATAGGTTCCCGGTTATATTGGCCATTCTTAATTAACCATTAATTATGGAACGATCATGAGTGACACCTAGTAGTACATTATGATCCTCAATTGATCGGAATATCAACGATTGATTCTAGAATATTTCTAAACCTTTCAGCAACTACAATGAGACGTGCCTCGTTCCTTTCACTGTTTTATACCCGCTTGGTCCAGGATATGGTCTGTGTGTTAGTCGCCACTAAGCTGACTACATCACACCTATATCAAACTAACTTTCTTGTCTTGTGGATTTAAGTTACTTGTACATGTGTCCAAGAGTGCCGTACTCTTAACATACGTCTTCTTTTTTAAAGAGCGGTGAATCCTCTATGGGCTATTCAAACACCTTCGGCCACTTCGACTTATACTCAATCATCCTAGATCCACACCTCCTTGGAGATGTTTGCTTAAGATGTCAAAGTATAAATTTCTATGACCAAAGTGACTTGAATACCGCAAGTCAAAGGAAATTCACACTTAAGTTGCACTGAGATCTTCATAGACATGTATAGAACCATATAAAGTCTCAAGGCAGGTCATTCCAATGAATTGGTTGCCCATGTTTAACTCTCAACATCCAATGTCTCCATCCAGCAAGATTAGCTGCTTGGTTAACCAAGGAGTTCAAAACGTGCTAGTCTCGACAGAATCAATGACGTCCGTGCTCATTAATTCCTCGACTAGGGATAATTTCAATACATTCATAATTACACATGTAGAGATGCTCACTAGTTGTGCTATGATTCGTATTGCGGATATTTAGTAAATGAATTTAAGATCCAATCAAACGCATAGAACATGTGCACTCAAATAGTGAATTATTATTTATCAAATAAATAGTATAACCGTAAGGCGATTGCCTTAGGACACTTCTCAAATCTAATCGACAAAACGATATGAAAGAGAACTTACGGTTCGATTCGGTATCCGATGGCTCAAAGCAACCTGACGATACAAATTGAACTGAACGGAGGCGATTAAGCCGCCGTTTGAAGGTCAATCAGTTCGCTGCCGATGAGGGGCAGCAAGCCCAAAGACGTCGGAGTTCTGGCAACAATAATTGCTCACTGGAATAATAACCAAAGACAGAGGAAGAAGGATATCTCATGGCGGAAAAACAACCGTTGCTTCTCCACTTGTTTGACGTGGCAAGCACCATCGGTTGGTGCTCCCTTGGCTCGGTGGCTAGCCGACTTAGGGAGTTGGCTGGTCGGTGGAGGGAGGCCTGGTCGGATGTGAGCTTGGCCAACCCCTCCTTTGGATGGCGGCGACACCACCAATGGTGGTGGATGGCGACAAGGAGAAAGGGTTGGGCGGCAAGGAGGATAAGAGAAGAAAGGAGAGAAAACTTAACCCTTAGGTTTTCTAATTTCGTTAGAAAACTATTCTATAGAGATATATTTATAGATCTCTAACAGGTTTGATTTGCGAATCAAAATTTATCCATAGGCCCAAAACCCAAATCAATAGCCTTAAGTTTGGTTCAAGATCAAACTATGTTACATCAAAATCAAACCATCTTTTAATTAAAATCAAACCAATTTGGTTTACAATTAAACCAAAGAGGATCCACTTTATCTTCAAAAGACGTGAGCCATCTGTGCTTTCGTTCTGATAAAATATCTTTCATATTTGCCCTTTGTCTGGTCCAACTAGACTCAATCTCATTTGATATGAGAATTCAATTCTCAAATTCGTTTTGTCTCTTTGATAATCTCGTAGTGCGTGTGGCCTTATATGTTCCAATTTATATTGGTTGTCCATAATTAACTATTAATTATGGATCGATTATGAGTAACATATAGTAGTACATCATAACCCTCAATTAATCAAAAAATCATAGTTGATTCCAGAACTACTTCTGAACTCTTCAACAGCTATAGTTGTTTGTGCGTTTGTACCTTTCACTCATCTTATACTCGCTTAGTTTAATACATGATCTATGTGCCAGTCCTCACTAGGCTGACTATGTCTCACTTAGCCCAACCAATAGTTCCTTGTCCTGCGAATTCAAATTACTCAAAATATCTATCCAAGAGGACCATCCTCTTGACGTGTTTTTGCTTTGACCAAAGATTTATGAGTAACAATCCTGACAAATGGCCATAGGGTATACGTCTTCTAATAAAAGGAGTGGTGAATCCTTTGTGGGCTACTTAATCACCGTCAAACATTTCAACTTATACTTAATTATCCTGAGTCTACACCTCTGTAGAGATATTTACTTAAAATGTTAAAGTATAAGTCTCCATGATCAAGATGACTTGAATACCTCAAGTCAAAGGAAACTTACATTCGAGCTACAATGAGATCTTCATAGACATATATAAAACTACATAAAATTTCATAGTAGGTCACTTCAAATGAATTAGTTATCTTTAATTAGCATCCATATGTTAACTCTACATATCCCAATATTTTCAACAGTTAGGATCGGCTGTTTGGTTAAACCAAGGAGTCTAACATGTACTAGTCTTACAGAATCAATGATGTTCAGTCTTATCATTCATTGACTAGGGAATATTTCAATATGTATATAATTACACATGTAGAGATACCCACTAATTGTGATCCAATTATAATTTCTCTCAAGCTAAGTATTGTATTGTGTACCTCATTAATTGAGTTTAAGATCTAATCAAATACTTAGAGAATATACACTCTAATAGTAATTTTATTTATTTAATAAATAATATATTATATAAGGTGATTATCTTAGGACACTTTTCAAATATAATATACTCTCATTTGGCCTAATGTCAATCGCCATGGTATCTAGTACCATAGACCTCTACATGACTCTCAAACTTACTTTGAGGTAAAGGTTTCGTCAAAAGATCTGCTGGTTTTCTTTCGGTGAGAAATTTCTCAATTTGTATTTCATTACTACTAATGATCTCCCTGATCAAGTGATAGTGGTGGAGCACATGTTTAGATGGCTGATGAGACTTAAGTTCCTTGGCCTGAGCAATGACTCAATTATTGTCACAATAAACTGGTATTACTTCAACAATGCTCGGAACCATATCAAGTTCAGTGATAAATTTTTTGATCCAAACCGTTTACTTTGCTGCTTTAGAAGTTGCAATGTATTCTACCTTAGTGGTAGAATCAACAACAGTTTCTTGCTTGGAACTTTCCAACTTATTGCACTTCCATTTAAGGTGAATACGTATCTAGACTGAGACTTAGAATTATCTTTGTCTATCTGGAAATTGATATCAGTATACTCACGTATAATCATATCACCTCTCTATATATCAAGAATAAATTCTTAGTTCTTTTTAAGTACTTAAGGATTACCTTAACAACCACTCAACAATCCGTGTCCGGATCCGAATGGTATCTACTCGTGACACTCAAAGCGTATGATACATCGGGTCTTGTACATAATATAGTATACATGATTGATTATCCTCAATGAGCAATATCTCTCTTGATTCACTTATGAGAAGTCTATATTTCTCGAGAATTATATGTGTGCTACTAGATCTACGAAGTGACGGTGTATCAGCAGGTTCAACCATTGTCTTATCCCTATGAGTAAATGGATGTGAGCCTTGATTAGGCATTTTTTCTGTCTATTGAAGTTTCTTAAACTACCTTAGCTCAATTTCATTCATGCCTTGAAACAAATACCTTTTGTTCTGAGGGATGATAGAATTGATAACATCTAGTTTCCTTAGGGTAACCAATAAATAGAGACTTATCAAACTTAACATCTATTTTATCTGATACAGTTCTCTTTACATAAGCATGACAACCTCATATCTTTAAATAAGATAAATAAGATTTCTTACCATTCTATATCTCATATGAAATAGTAGAGATTACCTTAGTTGGGACTCTGTTTAGCAAGTCTCGTGTGCATAACCCCAAAAGGATTTAGGAAAATTTGCATGATTCATCATTGACTTAACCATGTCCAACAAAGTTTGATTTTGCCTTTTTGACACTCCATTATGTTATGATGTGTAAGACGGAGTCCATTAAGAGAATATTCTATTATCTCTGAGATAATCTTGAAAGTCTTGGCTTAAGTTTTCACCATCTCGATCCGATCGAACTATTCTAATACTTTTATCAAGTTGTTTCTCCACTTTATATCTAAATTTTTTAAACTTTTCAAAGGCTTCAGACTCGTTTTTCAATAGATACACATACCCAAATTGTGAGTTATCATCAATGAATGTGATGAAGTAGTTATAACCTCCTTGAGCATGAGTTGATATGAGTCCATATACATCGGTTTGTATAAGACCCAATATGTCATTCTCTCCTTCACGTTTTCCCTTAAAAGGTAACTTAGTCATTTTACCTTCTAAGCATGAACTGTATGTATAAAATAAATCTAATTCAAATGATTTCAAAATTCCACACTTGTGTAATTCGGATATGTATTTCTTACTTATATGGCCAAGACGATAATGTCACATGTAGGATGTTAACTGATCGTGTCTTCGAGTACGTTTGTTGCTCGTTTCATTATTAAATATGTCATTGGATATATCTAACGCATAGATACTATTGTTTAGTGTTTCAGTTCCATAAAGAATATCATTCAAAGTTATATAACAATAATTGTTATTAAAAGTCAAATTGAAGACTTTTCTATTTAAGTAAGAAATAGAAATAATATTCTTTATTAAAGAAGGAACATAATAACAATTATCCAGTTCCAAGACAATTTCACTAGCGAGTTTCAACAAATAAGTTCCTATGGCTTTAGTTGCAATCTTTCCTCCATTGCCAACTCGTAAGTTTGAATCTCCCTTGATCAATTTTTTTACTATTCTTTAGCTCATGTATGCCATTACATATATGCGAGCCACATTCGATATTCAATACCTAAGTGTTAGAGGAAATAGTATGATATTTAATAATGAAGATATCTGAAGGGCATCAGATGCCTTTTTTTTCACGAACTTAAGATAAATTTTATAGTTTCTTCGTCAGTGTCCCGTCTTGCCACAATAGTGACATGGTCCCATTGGTGCCAGTTCTTCTTTCTTAATCTCTTTTTTTCCCTTAGCTTGATCTTTTGACTTTTTCTTCTTAGAATCTTTCTTCGAAGTGTCAAACAAAATCATAGCTTTTTGTTCTTTCTTAACAGATGACTTCACTGTCTTAAGCATGTTAATCATCTATGGAATTATGGATTTCAGATGGCTCATCTAATAGTTCATCATCAAATGTGAATAATTATCAGACAAACTGTGTAGAATTAGTCAATACTTAACTTATGATTTATCACAAATCTAAGTGATCCCAACTGCTAAATGTAGCTATTCATCTTTGATACAAATAGCACCGCAGATAAACTCTCCTACATTTTTTAGTGAAAGAGAAGCCTGGTGACCTCGAACCGTTTGGATCTAGCTTGCTCATCAAATAACTCACGAAGATAATAAACAATCGTATAAACATCCATATGCTCATTGTAGGATTGAGATGAGCGTTAGAGAGGAGGGGTGAATAGTGCATTTGCTATTTTTTTGCTTTTTCAGAAAACTATGAAAAATCAGAGTGTGAAATGCAGCGGAAAGAAAAATATTGACACTTTTGTTTACTTAGTTCACAATCATAGATTGCTACTTCAAGGCAACGGTCCTTGACCGTTTTCGACGGACAATCCATTATGAAACTCTTTTCTTACGAGATAGAGTTTTTGCTTTTACAAAATGTTAGGAACGCTAAACTTTTACCATCCTAAAGATTCTTACGAGATAGAGTTTTCACTTTTACAAAATGTTAGGAACGATAAGCTTTTATCGTCCTAAAGATTTAAGTGCAAGCAAAAGCATAATGAAATTACCGACAGAAGAGTAGAAAATTGGCGTAGAAATTGATACAACTTCTCAACGTTATGATGACGTATCGGATGTGTTGGTCATGCACAGAACGGTCGTCATTTGTAGCATTTATTTGCCTTCTAGGGTTTCCCCTCGTAGCTGCTTATATAGGTCGATTCGGGCGCTTGGAACTCCTTTTGGGCACCTCCACGTCATCTCATTGATTCGCTTCCGACGCTGACTCGGTATCTCTCGGACGTTTGGATGTTGACGTGGAGGTTGTCGGATTAATTTTGACTTCGCGACGCTTTATCCATATCTGGGTGCCTGGAGCCTTTCCAGGCGCTTGGAGACTGAGGTATCCCGACCACTGGGAGCTTGCCACCTCATCCATCTCGTTGGCCCGATCGGTTGATGTCTGGGTGCTTAGATCCCTTTCGAACGCCTGGACCTTCTGGTCGCTCGGATCCAAATAGGGGCGGTCAGAATCCAAAGTTTCAGTCCCTTATTTCCTATATCACATAGTTAGTCTAGAACAAATAAAGCAGGAAAATGACAGTTTTACCAACTGTCTGATATTGACTTTTAGATTTTCAGTGAAATCCTAGGTCAGATTGACGCCTACTATTCCCTTTCAGGGAAAGCGTCCTCACCCACTCCTCTTAGAAGAATTTACATTTATCAACCCAGTTCTCCAGACCTGTTGGACTTTTGCTCAGCATATGACCCTCGGCCCCCAAGACTTCCATCGTTAGACATCCAATCCTCCAGACCCGCCTAGACTTTGTTGGGTTGCAAAGGTGCAAACATAGTCCCACATCTAAAACACATGGGAAAGATCATGGGTTTAAAAGGATGGAA
>JAOBBC010000017.1:1361021-1372822 GCA_025388495.1 Curcuma longa
TTTTTTTATTAAAATAGTAAAACGTATTTTTTATTTATTATTAAAATCATACTGTTTCTCACATCTGTATAGTGTTTGGATATCCTTATATACGACCCTCATTTTGAATGTCCAAAATAATAACAGTATAAATTTTTTATGATTAAATTATTTAAAAAAATTTTAAAAAAATTTAGAAATTAGGTTATAGTATTAAATATAAAAAAATATTTAAATAAAAAATTTTAATTGTTTACAAGGTATGCCGGATAAAAAGTGTAGGATAATAACCAAGCATACTATGTGAGCAACTAATTTTTTTTTATTTTAAAAAAAATTTTATACTTAATACTATAACTCAATCTTTAAACTCTAAAAATAAAATCTTAAATGACTTACTGTAAATAAAAAAAATTTTAAAAAAATAAAATATATATATACTATTACTATTTCGGATGCCTGGAACAGTTCCAAGTGCTCGGAATCATCTGTCGCGAGCGAGTCACATAGGATAATACGTGTAGAATATCAAAACTCTATATAAATATATATATTTAAAAATTATCATTATAATAGTTACAATCTTATAACTGTTATATAATTATAACTATTACGATTCTATATATAATTGTAACATGATTCCGTAATTATTATAATATAATAATAATTAATAAACTATAAATACTATAATAGTTAATATGGTTGTCCAGAGCTCTACCCAAGCTAAAAACATTTTATCTTGATGAGTTTGCGTGCCTCCTCTAAGACATCAGACATCACGCCGTCCACTCTAATTCGATAATTTCACAGGAGTGTTATTTGAGTAAACAACGTCAACAAGTGAACCCCTGCTCATTCATCCCCATGATTGTTTCCGAACTTCGAATAGGGTTGTGAAATAGACGTACAACATCTCCTCCTCATCAACGCGTGCAAGCTTAGGGGCGCTGATATGGTCCTTCTCCCTTTTCTTGCAAGACTCAGTCTCTCCTTCTTCATCCTTTTGAGCACCAGTTGAGGATCATTGTATGGTTGATTTTGAGAGAACTTAGATAATGGCAAGGATGGAGATCTTGAAGATCAAAGTGTAAGAATATGTAAGAGACAAATAATAGAGGAACAACAAACTTGTTCATTCATTTATCATGTACCAATTGTACAATTTATAATGTATTTACAGGACTCGGTCAATTAACCAATTAATAAAGAAAGGATATATTTTATTATTTATTATGTCCTTATTTAACTTGATTTGATTCGATCGTATAGAATAATTCTATTTTACCCTCGACAAATTCAATGAGAGATCTTTGAGATTAAGTTTGCTTGTTAATTTGCTGAAATATTGCCTAGATAATGGCTTCATAAGGATATCAACAATTTGATCTTCTACAGAAATAAAAGAAATAGATAGCTGTTGAGTTGCCACATATTTTTGAACAAAATGAAAATTAATTTCCACATGTTTTGTACGTGCATGAAAGATAGGATTTGCAATAAGATATGTGGCTCCAATATTATTACACCAAATTTTTGGTACAATTTTTTGATACAAGATGAAGTTCAAAAAGAAGTAATTAAAGCCAAAAAATTTCAAACGTTGTATTGGCTATAACTTTATATTTAATCTCAGTGCTTTAATGAGAAACCGTAGGTTGCTTTTTCAAATTCCATGAGATAAGATTTCGTCCAAGAAATATTGCATATCCACTAGTAAAGCATCTGTCCTTAAGAGAGCTTGCCCAATCTGTATCGTTATAGACATGTAAGTCTCGAGATGATTAACAATATAAGAGAAGACCATGTAGAATAATTCTTTTGAGATAACAAAGAATCTTTTTCATACCTTCCTAGTTTTGTTCACTGGGAGCATGCATGAGTTGACAAACATAATTTACTACAAAGGTAATATCAGGGTGTGTGATAGTAACATATTGTAAGGCTCCAATAATGGTTCAATAAACTTGGGGATCAGATATAATAGGAGAAGATGCAAAGAAGTTGTTTATAGCAATTGGTGTGGATATCGGGCGTGCTCCATCTATCTTAGAACTTTGAAGAATTCTAGTAATGTACTTACTCTGAAAGAGGAGACAACATTCATCGTATATGATAAGTTCGATACCAAGAAAAAAATATGCATTACCTTGATCTCAAATAGGAAATTTTTGATGGAGAAGACATAATAGAGTTGTGATGTCTTTTTAATCATTGCTAGTAATTAAAATATCATCCACATAAATAAAGAAGAATATCATAGAGTCATCATTATATTTGTAGAATACAAAAGAGTCCGTCTTAATTAGATTTAGAAAATCCTTGACCTTGTAATTAGCTAGATAAATGATGAAACTATGCATGAGGAGCTTGTCGAAGACCATATATAGATTTCTTGAGTTGATAAACATGAGATGGAAATTATGGATGCAAGAACCTAGGTGGTTGCTCTATAAAAATAGTTTCCTCAAGATAACTATGAAGAAATGCATTGGAAATATCTAAATATTGTATAGGCCAATTAAAACTAACAATTATTGATAACAATAATCTTACAAATGTAATTTTGATGACTAGGCTAAAAGTGTCATTAAAGCCAATACCTGGTTATTGATTAAATCCTTTGGCTACAAATCGAGCTTTATATTGTTCAATATAACTATCAGCTCGATGCTTAAGACAAAAAATCCATTTTGAGCCCACAACATTCATAGAGGAAGTGGGCGAAACTAGGCTCTATATTTCATTACGAAGAACTGCATCAAATTCTAAAGTCATTGTACTAAGCCAATTCGGATCCTTAGTTGCTTGTGAAAAATAAATTGGTTCAACAAATTTTGAAGAGACCACAACAGCTCGCGTAAGGGGATGTTGAGCAACGTGTATAGATGTCACTTAAGGGCAAAGTACGACGAGGAGTGATAACTGGCTATTTGATCGGGTTAATTAGGATCATATTGGGCTAATTTTGGTTATATTTCATATCATGAATTGGGCTTTTACTTTATTTTTCTATCTTGGATTAATTTTAGTCTTCATTCTATTTTCTTATTATTTGGAGGTATTTATTGATATTAATTTGTGGTAATTAATTGGACAGGAAATTAGGATGAAGATAATGATATTTGGAGGTTCAAATTGGAAGAAATATCAACTTGGCTCAGCTTGGGTTCAACTCATCTTCAAAACGGTTCAATCAAGCTTTAAATGGGGCTCAAAATTTATTTCAATCGGTTAACCAATTCAAATCCAAATCAAAGCCCAATCAAGCCATTTCAGCCCAGCCCACTTCATGCAATTTCGGCCCAAATCAGAAAATGTCGGTTCATTTCCAATTGCTTCCGGTTCAGCCTCCGGTTCATTGGGTTAGGGTTCGCACGCTTGAATAAAAAGGAAGCCGGTTCACAATGCTGAAGGGAGCTCGATCACGAGAAGGACTTTCCCGATCGCGATTACCATTCACTGTTCACAATCTTCTCCGCCGCGGCTTCGAGCTCAGTCGCGCGCTTCACCACATCCTTCTTCCTTCTCCGATTAGCACAGCAACAGAGGCTTGAGCCGGTTGGTTGAGCGCCGACGCCACCGAAGGGTCTTCGCCGACGTGGTTCGGAAGCGAAGCCCTATTCCCCGTCGCCGCGGAACGGAGCTGTGAGGGTTCTCCAGTTTCGGTGCACGATGGCCCTCCGCACAGAGGAAGCAGCTGTGAGGGTTCTCCAGTGAGCCCTCTGTCACGACCGCATTCACCGAAGCCGAGCATCAATCGCCCCTTTGCCGACATGGTTCGAAGGCTTGGGTCGAAGCTGTTCTGAGCTCCGATCATCTCCTCCACCGATGAAGCAAGGTAATGGTTCTATTTTGTTTCTGTTCTGATCACCTGTTCTTGGACGACAGGAATCGTGCAGACGAGGTGGAGATCCAGACCTTGGCTTCTCCGATCACTTCTCGCCGGTTTAGTCCAGCTCCGGTGAGGTCCATTCTGTTGACGTGAAATCCACCAACTCAAATTGTTGTTCGGTGCTGATCAGGAACCATCCGTTCACCTCCACAGTCTTCCCCTGTTTTCCCCTTTCTTCAATTGGTGTCGGCGCCGTTGAGGGAAGGAAACCTAACCTTAAACCTAATTTCCTCAGTTTGCTACTTTGTGTTATTTGATTTCTGTTGTTAGCTGATAAAAATCAAAACCCCCAACTCTTGTTTATGTTCTTGGTATACAACTCAATGACACAATGAATAAGAGTTGTCTATGAATTTGATTGTGGCTAATGTATAGTGGTTGCATGAATGGGATACTGCTTTGGTTGAGTTATCAGATTGTGATAGATTCCCTCTATAATTTTGTGTATGCTGAATCAGTTCTAATTATGGTAAGGATGCTATGATTACTGTTTGTGTGGTTGAGTGTTTGTATGTTTGAGATGATTGAAATGAGATTGAATGAACATATTGTATTGAGTAGAGTTGGATTAGAATGATGTGTTTGTTGATGTGTATCAATGAAATATCTTGTTGAATGTTGAATGTTTGTAAAGAAAGGGAATCATGTTGTTGAATTTGTGATCATTAAGGTACTTGTTGTAGGTTGAACTATGAACTATTTGGTTGTAAATGATGTAAGAAGCATGCTCAATGTTGAATCTTTCATGTGTGGTAGTTGGGTTAAAATTGTAATTGTGGGAACCTATTCTAAGACTGTATGTGGATTGTGTGGTTGATTAATGCATGATGTATCTATGTGTTGTAGGTAGCATGTGGTTATGTTGTTGTAGGATTTGAATAGGATGAATTTATTTAAGGTCAATTGTAAAGTATTTGTGTGTATTGTTACTAGTGTGAATTTGTGTATATAAGAAAATGCATGTTGTATGATGACTTGTATTAATGAATAAGCCATTGAATCCAGAGTTGTACAATTATGTGGTGTTTAGGTTCATTATGTAACTTGTTGTACACATTTGTTTCTTAATTTTGTAAATATGTTATTATTTGAATTAAATTGTGATTTATGTAAATAATTAATATTCTTTTATCAATAAATGAATTGTGCAATTAGCTAGGAATAAATAATGAATAAAACACAATAAACCCGCAACAGTCTAGAATAAACATCCGGTCATTGAGTCCGAGAGAGACGATCCGGACCTCTCTGTACTATTTAAGACGATAATAAAGAGGTTTGATAAATAAATAAATAATTAATTTTGATGGGTGTAAGTGACAAAATAAATAAAGGGAATAAATGTAAATAATAATAATAAAATTTCTATACAAACACACTGCACCAAGGAGCATCATCATTTGAATCACTTGTTGATAGTGAAGAGACAGTAGTAGGTTGATATGGAGATTCAGATGACGAACTTGTATTATTCAATGATTGAGAGTTAAAGAGTATAATATCTGGTGATGCTTTTGAGATTGGACACGAAATATGTTCTAACATATTGTCCCTTTTGTTAGTGCGCCCTACTCTTAATGTAGTATCCACTCGGGGTGATTTTGATGGTATAGGAGAGATAATAGAGAACTCTGAAGCAAAACTTAGGATGTCATCCCCTCTTGTATCATTTGGGTGTCTCATCAGCTGAGCAACCTATGAGAATTTTAATGGGATATTAGGTGGTATCAAGAAAGTACCACTATTTTCTGAGGATGAAGTTGTTGGTGTGGCTGCAAAAGAAAATAGAGACTCATCAAAAATAATATGTCGGGATATATATATATATATATGCTTGGTCGGTATATGTAGACAATGATACCCATGGTACAAATTACTATAACCAAGGAAAATACATTATTCAAGATGAGAATTTAGTTTATGTTTAGAGTAGAGTCGTAGCCACGGATAACATGCGCATCCAAAGATGCATAAGAAAATGTAGTTAGGAAGCCAATTATAGATTTTTTTAATGGGACATTTATGTTGAAACAATGGGTTAGGTAGAAGATTAATGAGATAAATTGCAATTTAGACTACATCATCTCAAAATTTGAAGGGAACAAATGCATGATTAAAAGAACCAATGCAGTTTCGATTATATTACGATGTTTCCTCTTTCGAAATCATTTTGTTAATGAGTGTAAGGACATGAGATTCAATGAAGGATGCTAAAAGAGTCTAGATGACGATGAAGTTCTTGATATTCTCCATCATAATTAGAGTGGAGAGAGAGTATTTTATGTTGGGATCATCTCGATGCAATGCGCGTGTTTACACGTTTCAGAAATGTACGCAGCGAAAATATATAAATAATTAAGACTAATTATTAAACAATACATGCATGCAAAGCAGATAATAATATGTACAAGGCATGATAGGAAATTAAAATTTTCTTGAATAATAAATTATTCTACGCACATAATTAAAATTTACAGAGAATTAAATAATTCTGCGCTTACCTTTCTGATGACATTTGAGCAGGATTAGTATCAATTGAGCATCCTCGTCAGAGTCCCGCCTCTATCGATGATCCACGCCAAACTCCCGTTTGGACGGTTTCAGAAGCCACGAGTCGCGTCATCGTCTTCGGTACTAGCCGATGATCGATGACAATCGAATCGAGAGAAGTCTTATTCCAAAAATCACGTAATAACGTTTGTCATGATTGTTCCGAGGCTTTCTAACTATCACCAAGAATCGTATTCTCGGTGTAGCTTTCAGTGTAGTTATCGGTGGTCAACCATTGACCGTCGATTTAGGACAAACGACCGAAAACCCTTTTCAGTATGATGAAATAATTTTCAGGAAGCTTCACAAGCTTATGAGAGGAATATACATAGTCATCACATGATCGAGGATGAACAACATCCTGATGGAAAAACTTCCAACAACAATTGATGATTATTTCAGCAATAATTTCATAAATTGCTTGCTCTAAGAAAAAGAAACCAATACAAGTTTTCCTCTCCCTCTGCCACACGGCTGAAACAGAATCGAAGAAGAACAATGAAAACTAGTGTTTTTCTGAACTAAACCCTGGACGAAGAAGAACAATTCTTCTTCTCCTTCCTTTGTTGTATCTCAGGGTTTTCAACATCTTCTGGCTTCTCTGGCAGCAGATCACAGGGGAAAAAGAACAAGGCACTGTGTGGCATCTTCGCGAGGAAGATTAACAATGTCGTGCCCTAGCCGTGCTTAGAAAAGAGTAGGAAGCACAACTCAATCGGCGCTAGGTGGAGTTGGGCCACGATCGGAGCAGGGGCGCAGCGACACCAGAGCAGAAGCGGGCAACGGTTCTTGCAGCCGACGCGTGCTCGAAGGAGACCGATGCCGAACCGCGTAGAGGAGGCCGATGCCTCACTGCACGGAGCAGGTCGATGTCACGTCGCACACAAGACATCGGTGCCTACGAGATCGCGGTTGAGCAAGGAGCGCTGTGGCCGACGAGATCTCGACTGAGCAGGGAGTGATGGCCGACAAGATCTCGGCTAAGCAGGGAGCACCGCGGAACAGGGAACACCCCCAAAAACCTAAATCACGATTGAAGCTTTAAAGAGAAGCTACAATGCCAATTTTAGGGTTAATCGTCGTGGGTGGAGTGAACCGAGAGATTAGGGTTTGCACAGTGAGTTGAACCGAACCATGTTACTGTAACGAATTAGGTTTAAACTTGGTTCGCTCGATTCACTAACCAAATGAACTCCGATTTGATCCAAATCAGTTTTGTTCGATTCGTCTTCACAAGACAAATCTACTCATCTCTTCCGTTTTGCCAAAACCTCTTCCATGATGAATCAAACTGAGTTGGTTCAATTCGGTTTAAAATTAAATCATTTGGTTCAGTAATTAAACGATCTCTGATTTAAATGAAATCAATTTCGTTCGTTTCGTCTTCGTAAGACGAATTCCATCATATTGTCCTTGGTCTGATCCAACCAGACTTTATTTCTCTCATTCTGAGAATCCAATTTTCAAACTTGTTTTAAGTCCTTCGAAGAACTTGTTGTGCGTGTGACCCAATAGGTTTCCAATTATGTTGGTCATCCGTAATTAACCATTAATTACAAAACGATCATGAGTGGCACCTAGTAGTACATTATGTTCCTCAATTGATCAGAAAATCAACGATTTATTCCAGAACATCTTCTAAACCTTTCAGCAGCTACACTGAATCGTGCCTCGTTCCTTTCATTGTCTTATACCCGCTTGGTTCAAAACATGGTCTATGTGTCAGTCTCCACTAGGCTAATTACGTCACACCTAGCTCAAGCTGCTTTCTTATCTCGTGGATTCAAGTTACTTGTATATGTGTCCAAGAGTCTCATACTCTTGACATGTGATGTTTTGGTCAAGGAATTTTAGTAATAATCCTGACAAGCGACCATAAGATATACGTCTCCTTAGGAGCGGTGAATCCTCTGTGGGTTATTCAAACACCTTTGGGCACTTCAACTTATACTCAATCATCTTGAGTTCACACCTCCTTGGAGATGCTTGCTTAAGATGTTAAAGTATAAGCTTCCATGACCAAGGTGACTTGAATACTACAAGTTAAAGGAAACTCGTACTTAAGTTGCACTGAGATCTTCATTGATATATGTATCGAACCGTATGAAGTCTCAAGGCAGATCACTTCAATGAACTGATTACCTTTAACCAACATCCACGTTTAACTCTCAACATCCAATATCTCCAATAGTGAGATCGGTTGCTTGGCTAACTAAGGAGTTCAAACGTACTAGTCTCGACAGAATCGATGACGTCTGTGCTCATCAATTCCTCGACTAGGGATAATTTCAATATATTCATAATTGCACATGTAAAGATGCTCACGAGTTGTGATCCAATCATAAATTCTCTCATGCTATGAATCGTATTGCGGACATTCAGTATTTGAGTTTAAGATCCAATTAAACATATAGAAAATGTGCACTCAAATAGTGAATTACTATTTATCTAGTAAATAGTATAATCGTAAGGCGATTGCCTTAAAACACCTCTCAAATCTAACATTTTATGTCTAAAGTAACGTTCGACATGTCTTTGAAATCGAAAAAATATCAAAAAGATCATATTTTCATTTCATGAGAAATGCCCATGTAAACTTACTAAACTCATCAATAAAAACTACATAATAAAGAAAACCTTGATTTGATAAAATAGGAGCAGGACCCCAAACATCATAATGAATTCTTTCTAATTAAAGGAAAACTAGACATATGAGAAGAAGGGACAAATGGTAATTTGTGGCTCTTTGCTTTCAAACATGCTTCATAAGCATGTGATGAAGATGCCAAAGAAGTTGACAAGTCAAACCGATTAATTATACTTTGAATGAGACGTAAATATGGATGACCAAGTTATGCATGCCAGGCGAACTTATTTGTGTGTTCTCCAATGAGGATTTTGGCAGATATAGGTTGAAGGTAATAAAGACCATCTCTAATTTTTCCTCTGAGCAAGGTGGTTCTAGTTGTGGGATTCTTCACAAGACAATGATGAAGTTGAAATTCAAAAAAATATATTATTGTCAAGAGTAAATTGAGTAACTAAAAGTAAATTTTTAGTGATGGAGGGCATATGAAGAGTATTGCGCATATGAAAGAGTCGACCAGATGAATGAAAGAATATGTTTCCAAGATTAGCAATTTACAAACCTAAGCCATTGTACCGTGTTAGGACCATGATAGGAGGAAGCTTCTGTAAGAATGTCATAATCTGGTATGACATGATGAGTCGCTCTAGAATCTAGATGTCATCCTAAGATCGAAGAATTTGTCGCAGGTACATAAGGATTGCTTGTATGAGAAAATGCTCTTGGATGAGATGATAAAGTTGAGGATGAAGCTTGATTTGGATTTGAGGATCAAAGATCTCTTGGAAAATTCAAATCAAATCTCCTATAACATTAATGAGCAAAGTGACCATTTTTGAGACAAATCTGACAATGTCCTTGACCTCATCCTTGACCTTGTCCCCGTCTTCTATTTCTTCCACCTTGATTTTGCTAATTTTGTTGATAATGGGTCTATCAGTATTATGAGTCATGTGTACTGAAAGAGCGAGAGAATCTGACATCCTCTAAGATTGTAGTTGTAGGAGTATTTCATGAGAGGAAAGCAAGCTATGAAGGGTATCGAGGGGCACTTGATTGATGCAAGTAGTCACACTAGGAATAAAGCTATCATATTGAGGTCCCAAACGTGCAAGAACATGGATTAGTAAATCTACATATGAAATTGGATGTCCAATCATAATAGATTGTTGATGATGGTCTTGATTGATTGTATATATTTATTAATATATTTGTGTCCCCGTTGCACTAATTGTAATTGCATGCGAAGTTGAAAAACACATGCTTGAGAGCGTGAAGCAAAGGTTCAAGTAATAGCTTCCCATATTTGGCAAGAACTATCAAGCCCTACAATTATAGGAAGTACAGACTCACTGAGCATTGAAATCAACTATGTCATAATTAGTTGATCCTTCTTATTCCAGATAATAAAATTTGGATCATCTTCTTTTGGTTTAAGAGAAGTGTCATCAACAACACCAAGTAGATCATGGACATATAATAGCGAAAGAAACTGCATCTTCCAAAATAGATAATTATCATTGTTAAGTTTGATGGGTAGATAAAATATAATGTTCATGGGTAAGGAAGAGAGATGTGTTGTTAGACTTGTTTCTGTGGTGGATGATGAGGATGAAAATTCTGACATTATATATAAATAAAAATTAAAGAGAAGAGTTTATTTGAAGATTCTTGTTATAACTGTTGGACCCGGTAGCTCCGAGAGTACGCAAACTGATACGGATCGTCAAGGTAGTGTTCAACACTATCTCCGTAAATGATATTGCTCCACTACGGTGCTTACGGATAGCAGCAATTCGTTCCCAAGATACAACAACGAACGTCTCAGAATAGTGTCTCAGAATAGTAGTACTTCAAATTCTGAGATCAGCGAACCTTCTCGTAGGCTTTTTGGACTCTGAATGCACTAGATGAGATGAATGCACAAGGAACGAGGAGAATCGATGAATTCGATCGATGAAATTTCCAATCCGGAGGGATCTATTTATACTAAGTGAAGAGGTTGAATGAGTGGATGTGACCTTAGATAGGATCAATCTGAACCATCTGATCTGGAGGGTTGTAACCCTTCATATAGCCCTCTTAATCTCATCCATCAAATCTGAAGGGTTGTGACCCTCAGATCTCTCTTCTGGTCATTAGCCGTCGGATCTGGATCTAATAATCCATTCGATCAGACTCTTCAGATCAAGTCTCATCCAAGTGGTTAGATCGTGACTCTTCATGATCCAATGCTCCAGATCGCAACACATGCGATCCATTACACCTCTTTGATCAACGGTTGCCATGACATGTCACCCGAGTGCCACGTAGGCACTACAATGTTATCTGGAGCATAAATTTAAGCTCCTCTATGCTCCTCGCGATGACGCATACGTGCGAAGTGCAAAGTGCGCCTACAAAGCGCTCATTGCGCACGTGCGCGGGTGGCGAGTGGCGGGTGGCGGGCTTACAGGTGCGAGCACCTGCTCACCCCTGAGAAGAGAGCACTTAGTTTTTTTGTGTTAACTCCATAAACACAACATCATTAATAAGGAAAGAAAGCACATCAAAAATTTTCGATGTAGGACTATTCCCCATGCATTTCCTTATATATAATATTAATTAATAATTAATATTATTCGGACCGACTTTAAACAAATAATTTCTCATTCACACTTAATCGGTTTTGAGCAAATTAATAGTCTAAATCTATCTACGCGAAACGTAAATTTCGATTTTGAAGTCAATTACGACTTTCATCAATTGATGACATTCTGATTTTTTCACAAAACTGTATTGGTCCATTAAGGC
>JAOBBC010000017.1:1456288-1467034 GCA_025388495.1 Curcuma longa
TTTCGGTGAAAAATTTACATTTAGGCTTGTGCATGGGTCAAACCATCATTACTAGTTTGTTACTTGTGATTTGACGATATCAAACTGGCCTAGTCTAGAAGTTCCAACTAAAAAAATGCATAGGGATAGAATAGAAGATTGGCCACCCAAATGTCACCTTTGAAGAAAGTGTAGATTCCACGGTTTAAGTGGTTGAAGCCAATGCTGGTTTCTCCTCTTTTAAAGCAATTCTTTGCTTCTGGATGTCCTAGTTCTAGAAAGACATTTATAAGTGTTGGTAGACAAAGGAAGTTGGGAGGTGATGGGTCCACAACTAGAGAATGGTGATGATGATCATGTTCCCTCAATTCAGAAGCCTTGGAGGATGATGGTGTTATGATGGAAATGTTGGATCAAATGATGCTGCCAGAGGGGAGGTCAATAGTCATAATGTTAAAAATAAATAATTTCGACTCCTCTTGAAAATCAAGGCTAACATAAAAAAGTACAATGGAAATAAAACAAATATTAATGCTAGAAAAAAAGTTTAAATGTGGTTCGGGCAACCTAGTTTGCCTTATGAACTACTAACGTGTTAACTAAATCACACTTCAAAATTTCCACTTAAATAAATCACCTTAAAGAGCTAGAGAAACCTCGTATAAAAGCTTTTCTCTAACAACTAGGGAAACAAAATAAGCACGAGACAAAGACAATACAAAGAAAGAAAGAAAGCATACAAAAACATAAATATATATAAACTTAATCTCTTAGGGTTTATCAAAAGCGCTTAGGGACTACAAGAATGAGAAAAATTGAGTATTGATGTGTTTACCCTTTACACCCTTATTTATACTCAAAAGCAACCCAGTGGATAACATTGTTCAAACAATAAGATTTTATTTGATTGCAATAGAAATCATCTTTAATTGACTAAAAGAGACATAAGGTAACCTTATTTGGCTAAAGGCGAGTTGCTAGGTGACTGAAGATCTTTTCAATCAACTCAAATTCATTCTAGTCTACTCAACCTTATTTAGTTAACTCAATTAGATAAGAGTGCAAATTTACCCGCAACGAATAGTTTTTCCAATCGAATCACGCATGGTTTAGTCAATTCATACCTAGTTTCAATTGAACTGAGTGGCTAAGAATGCAAGCTTATCTACCCAACAAATATTTTTTCAATCGACTCAAGACCTCTTCAATTGGCTCGAGTCCAATAGCAAAGTGTTGGTGTAATCGATTCTTGGTCAAAGTTAACTATAGTATGGATTGGATTTCAGTATTTAATCAATATATTTGATGATTTAGCAATGAGCCAAGTAGGTTGACAGGATACTTCATAGTGGAGAGGTCCAATTTGGTCAAGGTTATCTAGAGGCAGTGAAAGTCCTAATGGGTCTAGGTTAACCTAAGGCTAGATAAGTGGAAGGCTTGGTAAGCTGAGATTGGTTGGATACAAAGCAATAGAGTAGTGTAGATTCTAATAGGTTAAAGTTGATTTGAGATTGGACAAGTGGAAGTCCTAATAAACCAAAGTTGGTCGTATACTGGATAATGGATGAAGTCCAAGAGATAAGAAGCCTCTAGGTAAAGAAAGTCCTAGAGATGAGGAGTATGAAAGTCTTGGAGAATAAGTCTCTAGGTAAGGAAAAGGTTTTGATAAGTCAAAGTCGACTTGTACCAGGTATATAAGGAAGTCCCGAAGATATGGGGTTTCTTGGCACGAGAAAATTTCAATCTTAGATAGATTAAAATAAAGGCATCAATCGACAATCAACTAATGGCTGCAATCGACTAAGGAATTAACTCAAAACTAAACTCAGGCTGGGAAAAATTATAGATTCAATTAACTAAGACTAACAGTCCACTAGGAACAATATCAATCGACTGGGAATAGATAACAATCAACTAGGAATAATATTTTCAGCACAATGGGAGAATAAGCTAAAAATGAACAAAAGGTTTCGAAGCAGTTGACAATGGTCGGAGTTTGAGTATCTATAGTGGAACAATAGACTAGAGGTCATGGAGCATTCGACTTATTGGTAGATTCAAATAACAAACGTAACCCTCACACGTAACCCTATAAGAGGGCTTCATGGAGGATTTGTTAAATCTGTAAGTGAGGGTTCTTGGGCGAGTGTTGCTGCATTCCAAAGCTTTCAAAGAGCAAGCCAAAGCAAGCAAGCAAAGTTCTTTCATATAATTTCATTTATTGTTGTTATTGCTTGTATTCATGTATTTGTTTTGTTGATGTAAGAATAGAATATATATGAGGCTTCTTTGCCTTCAAAGAGGAAAAAGTATAGCTATACTTCCGAGATTGATTCATCAATAGATCATAAGTCATGGAGAAAGATTTGAGTAACTAAACCATATAAAAATTATTTTGTTTTATGCTTTTACTTTTATATTTGTGTTTGTAATTTATTTTTCATTGCACATTGACATCTTGTAGACAAGCACTATCAAAAGAATGCTGAAAAAGTGAATATGTCAATTCACCCCCTAACCACGCCATCTGACCTAACAAAGAATATCCAATTTCTAGCAACCGACTACCTAGTTGATTCAATAGCTTTCAATTAAATAAACTTACCTTTTGTCAACTCAAGCCAAATCAACATCCTACTATTGCAACTAGAACACTTACAGAATTGACTTAGTACTTAAATCGACCCTATTTAATCACAAGATCAAATTAAAACTACGATACTTAGAAAATAAACTACGATTAAAATCTTATTAAAGAAATTATGCCTAAAGTGTTCAAGTTCGACCAAATAGGTTTGATTTGTTTAACAATGACTTTAAGTTATATTAATGGTGTGTTCACTAATAAGCTTTGTAAGTATATAAGTACAAAAAACTTAACATGTAATTGTAGATGCAATGGTTGAAAAAGTCCAAGTAGATCAAGATTCATATGACACTCAACAGATGGCTCAGTAGATGGCAGATGAAAGTCAAATAGGTATTGTAGAAAAGTAAGTTCAATATGAGTTGACAAATGGAGAAGTCCAACTACAGATGAAATCCAAAAATCCCTTGGTGGAAGAAGAAATCAATAAGAGTTGGCACAAAGCTCAAGCACGGCGGATGCAGATGGGAAAGATCTAAAGGTGAGGCCAGTTGACAAGAATAGAAAAATATAGAGGTAAGGCCCCAAGCAAAAAGAAGAACCAAAGATAAAGCCTATTGGCATGTGAGATGTTAGAGATTCTGAGCAAAATTATAGTTTTTTTTGTTTTGATTGATGTTTTTATGTGTTTTCTCACATGCAAAAGCATTTTACATTAACTGAAGTCGACTTAACGAAGTGAATTGAGTTGATTGGAGTCGAATGATGAAAATAGTTAGCTCTCTATTTGATTTAATTTAAGTCGATTGGGCAATCGATTGATCAACTATTTTTTAAAAATTAAATTGTTCAAGTGAATGTTATCCATTTGATTTGATTGATAGGTGTTAGGTCGAATACATTGGATTTGTAGCAATTGGATTGGATTTAAATTGATTGTATGTTTTAAGTCAACTAAATCATGATCAATTGAATGATAAGCATGTTATTGTTGTGTTGACTTACTAATGTTGGCTATAAAAGTCAAGTTGACTTTGTGGTCGAAATTTCAATCAACTAGCTAGAATACGAGTCAACTAGAATTACACAATGTAAATGGTCCAAAACAACTAGGTTGAAGTTTATCCAAGCTCACTTTGAGGTCATAAATAGAGAAACAAAAGGAGCTCATCCAACATCTATCAAACAAAGATGTTATAATTCTATTGTTATATTCCACTCTTGTTTTTCATTATCATTATCTATAGCCTTTATATAAGAGCTAAAGGTTACCAATTTTATTACTTATATTTATATTATAAAAGAAAAATTTTACAAAACAATGATTAAACTTGCTATGTTATATGGAGTTGAATGTTAAACTATAACTCAAACACCTGAACATAAGATGAGAATTGCAAAGATGATGTTGAGGTGAATGTGTGGATATACAAAGGTGAACAAGATAAAAAATGAAAATATTAGAGACAATTGAGATTACACCTATTGAGAAAAAAATTCCAAAATACACGTTTAAGATGGTATGGACGTGTACTTAGATGACCAACAAAAGCCTCAATTAGGCGATGTGAAACTATGATATGTAAATCAAACGAGGAAGACCAAAAAAATCTTAGTTAACAATAGCAAAATAAGATAAAATTTATTTAAATATAAATGATAATATAATAGGGGATAGAACCTAATGGTGCAGTAGAATCCCATAACCGACCCCACCTAATGGAATAAGGCATGATTCTTATCGTTGTAGTATATTTCTATGATAAAAGATGACTTTTGTACAAGGTTTTTTGCCTTTAATAAGGAGAAAAGTTAGTAATATTTTTGAGTTAGTTTGCTGTGAAGTAGGATCGAGAGATGATAAACCACTTTAAGCCTTTTATTAGCATTACTTTATTTTTTCATTATTCTAATACATAATCTAACTCTTTATTTTTTTAATTTCAAATTTGTGGCTATTCACCTCATTTTAGCTACTACTTTTAATACCACAAAGCATAATCACTATAAAGTACTAATCAACAGAGTCAAAGACTTTAAAACTTCCATCATTTTCTACATCAAAGCAAGAAGAGTATCTTATAATCGAAAGATTGTAACACAACTAGGATATTGCATTTTCACACCACTACCTAACTAGATGAACTTCACATATTGGAAGTCACGAATAGAGCACTTCATCCAGATAGACTTTGAACGTTGGATGGTCATGGTAAGCGGATTCGAGCCTCTAAAGGATAAGAAGGGGAGAATAGCCAAGAAAGAAGAATGAACACGATAATAGATAGAGAGATTCAAGATAAACAAAAAGGTAACAAATTTATTAATTGATCTTTTGCCTAAAGAAGAATGCAACTTTACAGGAGTTATGAAATAAGGTGATCAACCTCCATGAAAATCCCTCATTGGCATAAAAATCTCAAGGTAAGCAACAAGATTAATCTGAGGATGAAACACAATTGCCACCGGAACAAGTAAAAAGACCTACCACCTCTACAAGAATGCACCTATTTGCATGAGTCTTTTTGGTATTAGTAATGTATAATTATTGATTTTATTATATTTTCAAATTTTATTATTTAAAAAATTTAACTTAATTGCCTTTTTAATTTACATTTATCAATGTCAATGCCAAGCCCGAATGAAAAAGGTTGGGGATACATTAGATTATCAATCAGAGTTAAACATAGACGAATATTTCATGAATGAATCCATCAAACTATTGTGCTCATATTATATTGTTCCCTAAAAGGAACATATTATAGGGTCGCTTTGGCCTGCGTTGAATGTTAGGCCATTCGTTGAAGATAAGAGTACATCGAACCCATATGAAGTTTTACCATGAGCGGATTGTATCCATTGGGCAAATATGGGTTCGATCAAGATTTGTTTTTCCAGAGTACCAAAAGCGAGCATGACATCACTATGAACATAAAGGCCCAAGGTATGGAACCCAAGAAAGAGGCTAACCCAACTTAAATGAGTACATTTCCACAAGGACTGTTACATCTCCATAAAAGCTTGGGTGTAGTGTTGAATATACAAGAGTGTGAGCACCATAGGTTGGATAAAAACAAACATTATAGGAATATCGATTGTCTTAGATTTGAAATATGGGACAAAATATGGGGCATAAGACCAATTCACTGGTAAAGCAATAGAGATTGTAGATACGATGATTAAGAGAAAATTTAATATTTTATATTTATAAGAGATAAAATGAATAAGAGAGAAGGCAAAAATATTCGAGAACTCATATTCTTATGAAACACAAGGAAAAAATAAAAGAGGCTAAAATAAAAAGTAGTAGTAGTTAGAAAGGGGATAAAATTATAACTCTCAAGATAATGATGACAAAAGAAACTATTAATATAATTAGCATATATGCACCTCAAATAAGATTAAATGAAAATATCAAATATAAATTTTAAGAAGACCTAGATGAGGTAGTACTAAAAATTTCGCTAAACAAAATTTTAATAGGAGATTTAAATGAGTATACAGAAGTAAGAAATGAAGAATATGATAGTGTCATAAGATTATGATTTTGGAATAAGAAATGGAGAAAAAATATATTGAATTTTGCGATAGCATAAAAACTTATAATAGCTAATATGTTTTTAAGAAAAGAGAAGAATACTTTGTTACATTTAAAAATGGGAACAATAAATCGCAAACTGATTTTTTTATAGTTAAGAAGAAGGATAAAAAGATTTATAAAGATTGCAAGATCATCCCTGAAAAGAACTTAACTACCCAATATATGCTATTAGATGTAAATATTTTTGTAAATATTTTTCCTAAAATAAGTCTCTAACTCAGATTATAAATAGGACCTTATAACTTGTATTAAAATTAAGAATTCTAAAGTTATTTTGATTTCATGATATCAGAGCGAGGTTATTAGGGTTATTTTTTTCCCCTTCGGCGCCGACTTCTCTTCCTTCCTCACGCGAGCAAAACCAGCCCACTGCGCCTCCCCGTGCTGTTCCCTCTAGCCAAACGCGGGCATGACCGTATCCCCCTCTTCCTCGCGACGTCCATCGGAGAAAGGAAGAGCGCATGTGGCTGGGTTTGCTGATCGCGATCCTGAAGACGCCGGCCTCGGTGACGACAGACGGAGGAGCCGGCCACGATACGCGAGGACTGAAATCCTAAATCGACGTTCCCCTCTTTCTTTTAGTCTTCTCTGTTCGCAACGCTGTCTTCCTCCCTTTCCTGATCACGTTAGCGCCGAGATTTTTCCTCGAGCAATAAGCAAGAGGGAGGCGACGCGAGACGAGGAGGCAAGGAATTCCAAGGAACAATCTTAATTTTTTCTCGAGTTCTTCTCCGGTCCTTCTTTATCATACTCTGAAGTTCGGGCTTCGGGCAAGGGCGCTCAAGCGACCATATAAGTTCGGGCTTCGGGCAAGGGCGCTCTTCCTTTGGAAGCGCGATAGTGTTTTTTATTTAGTTTTTTGTGCTATTATCGATGGATCTTACATATCTCGCTACACTAACTTATGGTGATCGCGTCATTCTCATGAGACCCTGACTTGATTTCGATCCTGGACGGGATCGCTCTTAATTGAATTTCAGATTGTTCTTGATCCGTGGAACGGATCAATTTGTTTCTAGGATTACCCAATCTACTTGCTGCCAGATCGTTCTTTTTCTGAATACAACGATTTTGGACGCCGACCGAATCACAGAGATTGTTGCTGACCCCTGTGCTCTGCCCAATCCCTTTCTTATGCTCCATCCCACAGCGGTAGGCTTCTTATTTGGAATTCTTCACAGCAGTAAGGTAAATCTCTTCTTCTGTGAGTTTGTTCGGTCTTTGGGTTCTGAGTATATTTGGACTTTCTTCCGTAGAGATCAGAGTTATTTGGCTTCTTTTGTGAATAAAATTTTATAGTTGAAAATAAACCTTTTATCGTGATGGATATGGTGTCTGTGGTGTCTAAAATTATGGATTATAAGTTAAATGGTTCAAACTATTTGGATTGGAGTAAAACTGCCCGTCTTTATCTACGAAGTATTGACAAAGATGGGTATTTGACTGATGATCCGCCACAAGATGATTCAAAACAGATATGACTTAGAGAAGATGCTCGCTTATTACTTCAGATTCGAAATTGTCTTGATAATGAGGTAATTGGTTTAATTAATCACTGTGAATTCGTTAAAGAATTGATGGATTATCTAGACTTTTTGTACTCTAGAAAAGAAAATCTCACCCGTATGTATGAAGTTTACAAAGCTTTTTACCATGTGGAAAAACAAGATCAACCTTTGATTAATTATTTTATGACTTTCGAAAAGACATATGAAGAACTTAATATGTTGCTATCCTTTAGTCCTGATGTGAAGGTTCAACAACGCCAACGGGAGTAGATAGTTATCATGAGTTTCCTTACTAGCTTATCACCTGACTTCAAATCTGCTAAATCACAAATTCTATTTAGTTTTGAGATCTCCTCATTACAAGAAGTGTTTAGCCGCATTCTTCATACAAAAAATACCACACCTGTTCCACCTAGTGATGCTTTGGTGAGTCGCAATAATAATTATGTGCCAAAAAAATAACTATTCACAATAGAAACAAAGGAGGAGACTCGCAAGACTTTGAAACTTGGATATCAAATTCTAGTGGTATTATATGTAACTATTGTTGTAAGTCGGATCATACAAAGTTTGAGTGCAAAAAGCTTCAGTACAAAAATCAGCAAAAACATTTGGCTCATATTGCATCCACTAAAGATCCCTCTGATAAATCGATGCTTATCTCTGCAGATGAATTTGCTAAGTTCTCTCAATATCAGGAATCACTTAAGTCCTCATCTTCCTCTGTCACTGCTATTGCTAATTCAGGTAACCACAATACATATCGTGTTTCTTCATCCTCTAAGTGGGTCATTGATTCTGGTGTTACGAATCATATGACAGGTAATTCTAGTCTCTTTTCTACTTTCACGTATAAATCTAACACTCCTATTGTTACCTTAGCTGATGGGTCTTCATCTTGTGTTCGTGGATCTGGCACTGTCAATCCTACTCCTTTGCTTTCTTTATCCTCTGTCGTATATTTACCTAATTTATCCTTTAATTTACTTTCTGTTAGTCAATTAACTCGTAATCTTAACTGTTGCATCTCATTTTTTTCCCGATCATTGTTTATTTCAGGATCTTTTGACGAAGAAGATTATTGGTAAAGGACATGAAACTAAAAGCCTCTATATTCTTGATCCACCTGCCCGAAGATTCATTGCTTGTCCATATGTAAATTCTCTTTTTGAGGCTCGTTGTAGGTTAGGACATCCATCTTTTCCATTGCTCAAGAAGCTTTGTCCATAATATAGTAGCGTGTCTTCATTAAATTGTGAATCATGTTAGTTTGCAAAACATCACCGCTTTAGTTCAAGTCCAAGGATAAATAAACGTGTTATTAGTCCTTTTGAGTTAGTTCATTCTGATATTTGGGGTTCTTGTCCTATTCTGTCTAAACCTGATTTTAGATATTTTGTCACTTTTATGGATGATTATTCTCGTGTAATTTGGTTATATTTAATGAAAAATTGGTCTGAGTTATTTTCTCTATTTTGTGCAGAAATTAAAACTCAGTTCAATATGTCCATCCATACTTTACGAAGTAATAATGCCAAAGAATATACGTCCAGTTTACTTCAATATTATATGAGTCAGAATGGTATGCTTCATGAAACCTCTTATGTTAATACTCTATCCCAAAATGGTATGGCTGAACATAAGAATAGACATCTTGAAACTGCACGAGCTTTTATTTTAAATGAATGTTCCCAAATCCTTTTGGGCAGACGTGATTTCTACTGCATATTTTCTCATTAACTGTATATCATCCTCTGTTCTTCATAGTGAGATTCTTTACAAAATTTTATTTTCTAACAAGTCGTCGTTTCCTATTAACCCTAGGATATTTGGTAGCACTTGTTTTGTTCGGGATGTTCGTCCACATGTCACTAAATTAGATCCTAAATCTTTGAAATGTATTTTACTTGATTATTCTCGTCTTCAAAAAGGTTATAGGTGTTATTGTCCTACTATTAGAAATATCTTGTTTCAATCGATGTTACTTTCATGGAAAACACACCTTACTTCTCATCCTCACATATCCCGACTTCTCAAAGGGAAGATGATAATTTATTGATATATTTTGTCACATCCTCCACACCTATCTCAGAACCGACTCTTGTCAAGCCTCATATTGTTCAAGTATACTCCAGGTGTCAACCTCTTAATTCATGTCCTGCACCTACTACTTCGTCATCAGATCCAGCTCCAAATGATGATCTTCCTATTGCATTACATAAGGTAAACGCCAGTGTACTTATCTTATCTCTTCGTTTGTTTCTAATAATGACTTATCGTCTTCTTCCTGCTCTTTTATTGTTTCACTTGACTCTGTTTCTGTTCCTAAAACTGTCCGTGAGGCTTTATCTCATCTCGGTTAGAAAGATGCAATGATAAAGGAAATGAAAGCCTTAGATGATAATGATACTTGGGATTTGATTAATCTACTTCTTAGAAAATAAGCTATTGAATGCAAATGGATATTCACTGTTAAAGTCAATCTAGATGGGTCAGTTGCCAGACTAAAAGCTCGTCTTGCTGCTAAGGGTTATGCTCAAACCTATGGTGTGAATTATTCTGATACTTTTTCTCCTGTTGCAAAGTTAACATCTGTTCGATTATTTTTCTCTGGCTGCTACTCATCATTGGTCTTTACATCAACTTGATATCAAGAATGCTTTTCTTCATGGTGATCTTCAAAAGGCGTATATGGAACAACTTCCTGGTTTTGTTGCTCAGGGGGAGATGAGGCGAGTTTGTCGTCTTCGAAAATCTCTATATGGTTTGAAATAAAGTCCTCGTGCTTGGTTTGGAAAATTTAATCAAGTTGTTGAAAAGTTTGATATGAAGAAAAGCAAGTCTGATCATTCTGTGTTCTACAAGCAGTTAGGAGCTGGTGTTATTCTGTTAATTGTATATGTGGATGATATTGTGATCACTGATAGTGATACTACGAGAATTTGATCTCTCAAATATTTCATTCTTATTTAGTTTCATACAAAAGATTTAGGGGTGTTAAAGTATTTCTTAGGTGTTGAAGTTATAAGGAGTAAAAATGATATATTTCTATCTCAGAAGAAATATGTTCT
>JAOBBC010000017.1:1513456-1524024 GCA_025388495.1 Curcuma longa
CTCCAACTATTCTATAGATCCTACACAATCTGGGAATCACATTGAAATAAAGAATTGAAGCATCAGAGATAACAAAATCGATCTCACCTCTGATTCAATGGAGCTTTGATCGAAGAGTGCCCTTGATCCCTTGCTCCTTTGATTCCACTCAATCAAAACCTGATCAATTCAAGAACCCATGTTCTTTTCAATCAAACAGTACACAACCATTTCAACTGATCATAAATCATACACAATCCTAGATCAATTCCAACATTACTCAATAGATCCACCCAAAACAACCTACTGCATGCTACAAAAATAAACTTCAAAGGCTTACCTCAGAGATCAGCTAATGCTGTCCTAGAACCTCTGATTCCCTATTTGCCACCGTCCTCCTTCTGTTCACGAGCAGCAACCAACAAAAACCGAATCCTCAGTATCTAGATCACACTGAAACAGGAGGATCAAATCATCTATAAGAATTGGCTTCAAGAACCTAACTTAGATCCGATCCAACCGTGACCAATTCATCCTACCGAAACTTCACAGAACAAGCATCAAATTTAGGACAAGAACTCACCTCAAGGATCACTTAATCATGCTCTAGTATCTCCTCAGTTCGGAACCCTAGCTCGACTTGAGCAAGCCACCGGTCGGAATCAAGATCTTCTCTCGACCACAATCAAGAAATTCGCAACAAGCTCGATTCCATATCAAGCTGTGAAGAAATCAAAGTTTGGAATCCGGAGAGATCTAAAGAAAAACCCTAAGAGACAAACATCCAACTCGAAACCCCTTACCTATCACCGCCGACCAGCTCCCCTTTCACCGCGTCGCCGCCCGAAACGCACCGCCTCTGGCAATGAATCGAGCCTAAGTTTGAAGATCCAGCCTCCAGCCGCTTCCTCGTTGCCGGCTCCGATAGCTTCCGCCTCCGGTTCTTGCGATCAGGGTGAAGAAGGGAACGAACAGAGGATCGCGCGAGGAAATAGAGGATTGGGGTGAAGAAGAAAATCGCTACTATTGTAGCCTTCTTATAGGATTTTGGCTCCGATTTCCTTAACGGGTTAAAATCCAATACCCTTTAACCCTATAACCCTGAATGGTTAATTAGATGAAATTAAAGCTAATTGGGCCTTATAAATGAGGTTCTTATTTGGGCCAGTTATTAGGCCTATTAGAATTCATTTAATTATCTATGTAATTAAGTTAATAATTAACTTTTAATTAGGGTTAATTTATTTATAAATTATCCCTAAATGTTCGGTATTTTACAACATTACAGCTTTTGAAACAGCAAAGAAAGCGGTTTGGATCAAGAAGTTCATCATTGAACTTGATGCAGTTCCGAGCATTGTTGAAGCAATACCAGTTTACTATAACAACAATGGGATTATTGCTCAAACCAAGGAACCTAAGTCTCATCAACAATCTAAACATGTGCTCCGTCATTATCACTTAATCAGAAAGATCATTAGTAGGAATAAAATATAAATTGAGAAAATTCTCACCGAAAGGAATCTAATAGATCCTTTGACGAAACTTTTACTTCAAAGTAAATTGAGAGTCATGTAAAGGCCTATGTATTGAATACCATGACAATTGACATTAGGCCAAGTAGGAATATGTTATATATAAGAGGTGTCATAAGACAATCACTTTAAATAATGTACTATTTATTGGATAAATAAAATCACTATTTGAGTGTACATTCTCTATATATTTGATTTGATTTTAAACTCAATTACTGAGATCCACAAACAATGCATAGCATAAGAGAAATTATGATTGAATCACAATTAGTGAGTATCTCTACATGTATGTACGTATTAAAATATTTCCTAATCGATGAATTGATGAGATTGAACATCATCGATTCTGTAAGACTAGCATATGTTACACTCCTTAATTTTATCAAACAATCGATCCTAACTGGTTAGAAATATTGGGATGTTAAGAGTTAACATATGGATGTTAATTAAGGATAACTAGTTCATCAGAAATCTCATGGCATGAGACTTCATGTGGTTATATACATGTCTATGAAAATTTCATTGCAACTCGAATATAAGTTTCCTTCAACTTAAGGTATTCAAGTCATCTTGGTCATCAAAACTTATACTTTGACATCTTAAGCAAATGTCTTTATGGAGGTGTGAACCTGAGATGATTGAGTATAAGTCAAAATGTCCAAAAGCGATTGAGTAGCCAATAGAAGATTCACCACTCCTTTTATTAGGAGACGTATACCCTATGACCACTTGTCAGGATTGTTACTTATAAGTCTTTGACCAAAATAGAAACACGTCAAGAGGATGATCCTCTTGGGCAGATGTTTTGAATAACTTGAATCCGTAGGACAAAAACTACAACTTGAGCTAGGTGTAACGTAGTCAACCTAGTGGTGTTGACATATAGATCATACCCTGAACTAAACAGGTATAAGATGGATGAAAGAAATAGACGCGCGAACAACTGTAGCTATTGAAGGGTTCAGAAGTAGTTCTGGATCAATTGTAATTTTTCAATTAATTGAGGATCATGATGTAATTAATGGTTAATTACGGACGACCAATATAAATCGGAACCTATAAGATCACACGCACTACGAGTTTCTTCAAGAGATATAAAATGAATTTGAGAATTGACTTTTCATCGAGAGAGATTTAGTCTAATTGGATCAGATGAAGGGCAAGTATAAAAGATATTTTGTCAGAACAGAAGTGCAGATAGGTCACATCTTTTGAAGATAAAGTAAGCCCTCTTTGATTTAATTATAAACTAAATTAATTTAATTTTAATTAAAAGATTTTGAATCAACACGATTTGATCTTGGACCAAATTTAAGACTATTGATTTAGAGTTTGAGTCAATGGATGTGGATTTTTAATTCGCAAACCAAACTCGTTAGAGATGTATAAATATATCTATAAAGAAGAGTAATTTAGTGAATTAGAAACCTAAGGGTTATATTTTAAAATTAGTCACCAACTCCTCTCTTCATTGTCACCCACCCTCACCCCTTTTCCCATTGTCGCCGCCCACGCCTCCCTCTTTGGTTGTTATCGTCGGCTAAAGGAAGCTTCTCCAAGCTCAACTCCGGCCAAGGTTCCCTCCACGGGTATCTCCCTAGACCGGCCTTTCCTCGAGCTAAAGGAAGTTACAATCGACGGTGGAAACAAGGAACAAGAGAAGAAATAACAGTTATTTCTCCGCCGCGAGGTATGCTTTCTTCCTTCCTCTTTGGTTATTATTTCGGCAAGCAAGTTTGTTGCCCCTTACTGGCATCAAACTGTCCAACCTTCAAATGGCAGTATGATCACCTTCATTCAATCCGATTCATTTCATCAAATTACTTCAAGCCGTCAGATACAGAATCGAACCATAAATTCTATCTTGGACCATTTATCTCTCTTCTTCAACTAGTATCGCAACGAAAACACGACACGTGATTTAGAAAAATCCTCTCAAAGAAATCTCGACATAGATACAAATAGAGACAACCTTTCTCAAGATTGCTAATTGATATCATTTTCGTTTCGCATCATCCAAAAGATTAACATATTTATATTATTTCTATGATTATGTTTGCATGTGTATCTTAATTTAGATATTATGTGTAAATAGTAATAAAATTATTTATCTAGATGTTTAAAAAAATAAAAAATTTTAAAATGCACATATAAAAATCTAACTCAAACTTCACCTCTCATGATAACTATAGGACCAATGCAATCTATAAAAGAGGATGAATATCTATCCTCCCTTTTATTTTTGTTTCTTTGATCTTTCTAATTAAATTAGTATGCACTAGAATAATAATAATTCAGAAAGACACGCAATATTTACTTTGATTTCCAACTCTAAGACCTATGTATGGAAGGTATCGTTCACTAGTATTCTTTCCAAATGCTTTTCGGATGTGAAAAACCCCATCTTACAATTTATGTATCAATCACAAAAAATATATAATAAAGCACAGATACATAAATAGATACAAACTATTGCCCAACGGATCCGGAAGTCCTAAATGTAATGCGTGTCGGATTTCTTTATACGCATTTTAAATTTGTATTCCACAAACAATGGAATCATAATAATCTAAACTATTACAACACGTACATCAAAAATACCACACATATAGACATAACCATAGAAATACATGACATACACAAAATATACCTGTTAGACGATAAGTTCATTTAAAGATTAGAAACACATGGAAGGTTGCAAGAATATTTGCACAACCAACATGGCATAGTTGTATGATCCTTTGCTTCATATTGTCCAATGAAAGTTGAATGCCAGAAAATGCTTCAAGCATACCATTCATTGTTTATGATGTATGTGTGCAGTTTGTCAAGTAAACTAGAACGCCATTTCTTGCAAAATTTTCAGTGTCTTCTGATGAACCTAAGAAAAAGACCAAAGATGCAGTTAAGAAGTTTCAAAACAATTCTTATATAATCAGGGTAAGCTGAACAAATGAATACCCATTCTAAATGTTGAGCTGTAATCCCAGACACGTTACCAGAATAGATTCCACCTAAGACCTAACAAATAAAGAAAAGTTAGGATTGCACGATATCAGGTCAAGAATTGACATTTAAAGCCAACTTCATCGAGGCATCGTTCAATACCTTAGAAATGGTTTCAAGGAACATTCCTGGACGAACAGGCCGTGGCTTGCGACCTGATATGCTTCCCTGGGAAATAGAAATTTGCTTAGAAGGTTAGTTTCTTAGCTTATGGAATCATACTAAGTACACTTGTGATAAAAGAGCCAACCCTTCCTGCAATACCACCAAGTGCATTCTGTTCACTGTTGGGATTTTCATCTCTATTGTCTTTACCTTCGTTCTTCCCATGCATCACATCGCATATCATTGTTTCTACAGTACGTCCCGGTCTCAAGGACACCAATTTACTCAAGAAGTTCACCTGCAAGTCCATTAGGAAATTTGTACAAATTATTGAAACTTCAAAGAAAATAATAGAAGACAACAAGAAAGAATAAAGAAAAATTTATAGTCGTAGCATAATTTATTTTGAATCTAAGCAAATTAAACCAAATTATGTTTAAATCTAGATATCTGAAAAACCACAACAATGAAATGATTAGTCATTAGAAGGATAAAGCATGATATACAAAATGTTGCAGCAAAAGTATATATTAATAAGAACTACTTATACTTATACATGGGCCATTTTCAATCCAGGAAATATTCCCATAAAATTGATGTGATATGTTTGATTTACTGAAATTAGCTATATAGTGCAAGAAACAATATTAAAAGAATTATTATCGTATTAAAAATACCACAACAACAACTAAGTCTTTATCCCACTAAGTAGAGTCGACTATATGGATCCTTCTACTCTATTAAATTAATCCCATACTATACCATTATCTATATTATCCTGTTTTATTAATTAAATCTTCTTTGATCTCCTTTTTCCCCTCGATTAATGTGTATATGTGGTCTCATATTGCCTAATAGAAGTATTCATTGGTAGCTTAAGTATATGTCCATACATCTTAACCACATTACTTGAAATTTTTCCTCAAGAAACACAATCAGATTTTTTCTCTAATATTCTCATTTCTTATTATCCCTTCTCGGATGTCCGCACATCCACTTTAATATTTTCATATCTGCGACTCTTATCGTCACTCATGTGCTCAATTCATAACTCAAGATTCAACTTCATATAACATAGTACTAATTATAAAACTTCTCTTTAAATTTTAGAGGTACCTTACAATCACAAAGAATACTTGATACCCTTCTCTATCTCAACCATTCTACTGGTATCATATGCAGTATTCTAAATGGTGGTTGAGGTGACAACCTAGAAGCCGCCTAAGCAAGAGGCGGGCATCAACCATACCGCCTTTGTCTTAGGCGATGCTTTAGGCAGTCAAAGTCAACGTAGTTTAAAAAACCCTTTAGGCGGTGCTTTAGGTGATTTCAAAACAACTCATCTTCTGCCTGAAACTACCACCGCTATCGCTGCTATCAATGCATCTAGACGCATTGCCGACGAGTTCGAACACGTCGCCCGAGCCCGATGACGAGCCCGGACGCGTCACTCGAACCAAGCGACAAATCCGAAAGTGTCGCTCTAGCCCGACGACGAGCCCAGACACGTCACCCTAGCCCAATGACGCGTCCAAAGCCGAAACAATGGTAAGAGTTAGGTTTTTAACTTAGGTTAATTGAATAATTTTAGATTGGATAATTTAATTATACTTAATTAAAGTCTAATAAAATTATTCTATTAATTAATATATAAATATATTTTAAAATATATATTTTTTAAATTGTTAGATTGAATTTTTTATTTTTAATTAATAAATTTATATTAAAGAAATATTAAAACTATATCGGTATGGCACGATATGGTAGAAAATAATGATATTACGTTTTTAGTATTAATATGGTGATGAATTTTTATTAATTATCTTATTAGTTGCATTTATATATTTATTTATACCTTATATAAATTGTATTATATGAAACTTATTTATGCATAAACATCATAAAGAATGATGATTATTTATAATATTATGTATAAAAAAATCAACCGCCTAGGGGACTGAGGTTGTAGGCGGTCCTTGACCGCCCTGCCATCGCCTTCCATTATTTACAACATTGGTTATATGTAAAACATCTCTATCAACTCTTCTATCCTTTTGCAAAAATAAATTTAAATACTTAAATCTCTCAGTTATAAGTAACTCATTATCTTATATCTTAAGAATTGTCTTGCTACGTCTACTGCAACTAAACTTAAATTTTATATATTCTGTCTTTATCTATTAAACCTAAAACCTTTTACTTTTGGCATTTCCCACTAAAATTTAAACTTAGTATTTGCTCCTTCACGTGTAAAAAAAAACTTCACCCATGGCGAATAAACTCTATAATGGTCAGTCCTAAACCCAGATAAAAAAGGACTAGTGTAATACATAGGCAAATGTTATATATAGATCCATCAAACTATTAGAACAATAGTAACAAAGACAAAGAATCCAAGTTTTAGATGATTCTAAAATAGAAATCAATTTGAATTCAATTTCTGATTTGACTTGATTACCAATTGTTGTATAATTTGTCATTGTTTTGATTTAGCAAAAATTTAATGGGTACCTTTTAACTTAGGAATTTAATTGAATTATTATATTTTCCAATTTATGATATTTATTTCCTATAAAGGGAGTTTTGACGCAACAGTAAAATTGTAGTCATGACCTACTAGTCACAGGTTCGAATCAAGGAAACAGCCTCTTGCAATGTAGGATAAGATTATATACAATAGACCATGGATTAAAATCTCGTGTCATGCCAACCGAAATGGACAAAATATTTCATTCCGTCCGTCGACCAGCACCAACACACCCAACATGAGGCCCACGGCCGCCACAGAGGCTTCACATGAGGTGTCGCGCGAACCTCGCGGCCACCACGGAGGCGTCGCATGAGCCCCACGGCCTCCGCGAAGGCATTGGGGCTCACGAGACAATAAGGAAATAATCAAACTAAAAACTAATTAAACTTATATTAATAATTTCAATCAACTCTTAACTATAGTAAGGATAATCTAAATAGACTTAATTAAACCCTAATAAAATTATCTCATTAATTTAATATATATTTTTATTTATTTTAATTTTAAAAATATATAATAAAATTTTATTTATTTATTTACCATATAGGAGTGCCTCGATCCCATATTTTTTTATTTTTTTAAAAAATTATATTTTAAATATTTATGTTAAGTTTTTTATTTTTAATTAATATATTTTATATTTAAAAAATATCGAAATCATATCAGTACGGCACAATACAGTATCAAAACCGTATCGTTCCGATTATAAACTAAAACTCTGATACAACTCGAGATTTTAAACCATGTGATAGACCCAATGTAGTCTGATCTTTCTTTGGGCCCTCGCATTAGCGGAAGCTTCATGCACCAGACTACCCTTTTTATGATATTTATTTCCTAGTTTAATTATGGTAGAATTATAGAAATTATCATTTTTAAGTATTCATTATCTTCAAGTTAATAGAATTCCTCTTTGTTAATCTTCATTATTTGATATTTCTTGAGAGATAATTAGCCATGCTCCAATTATGTATGTGAGATTAGAGTTCAATTTTGATGTTCCATCAATTTGGTATAAAGTCAAACTCCAGTTCATTTTGATATTGTCGTTCCTATCATCCACGGTGTGTAATCCATCCACAACCCAAAATGATCACTTACACTGTCTCCCTATACTCCACTAGAGTTTCCACCTGTCTTTGGCAGATAGTAGTTGTTTCATTTGGGTCTCTTCCCCCACCTCCATCGGCATCGTCACCATCACCGTCACTGTAGCTGCAGCATCCTACATATAGTTCTTGTCTACCACACGAGGATAAATGGTTGACTCCACTTCCTGCACAAACTGCCTTCGTCAAAGTTCACCATGTCACCCGAACCGGCCCTTCCTAGAAAGCATTCTCATGCACATGATAGAGACAACATCATCATTGCCTCTTAACTCCATCGGCCTAAGTACCTACACAACCACATGTCCTTTGTGATCTTAACTCCACCTCTCTTGTAACAAATCAACCTCCTTTAATCCAAGTCATCTTTACTAGTGCGCGTAACCATATTGTCACATGATCTGCTTGCATGATCAAAGCCCATTGTGTGCATCTGCAATTCACAGACTCTATTAGAGAAGGCAATGAACTCTTCACGCTTGATGATGCTGAAGGCCTTGCACAATCACTGTAACTTCACCAACTCCTTCCTCAACCACCATGAGGTCTCTACCGGTTGCAGTGAGCAACCCCAATGTGGGCTACAATCGTCCAGCAGATCACAGCTCTTGGCTCATCAATGTCTACTCCCAACTGAACACTCACTCACCTCTAAGCCTCAGGTCACAAGCACTCACCAACTTGCCCAAGCTTCTGTGATGTTGATCTACAGCATCCTCAATGTTCCAACAACACCACTTAGCCATCAACGAACCACCCATATCCACCAGCCAGCCTTGAGAACTCTTGTCCATGTCACGAGCAATAGTCAGACACATCACCCACTATGGGTCACCTTCACTGTATGTTGGTGGTAAGATCACACACATGGTCCCAGCTGCACCCACTCAGATCTGAGATAATTAGATATAACTTTTGCAGATTAGTTTATTTAATCTGATAGGCCTCAAATTAGTCCCCTGACTAAAAAAGGACAGCATCGAATACAAAGAAGGGAGAGAGGTGTTAAGCAATTCTGATGCCACAACTTGGATTTAATACAAACTTTGGATCGTATCCAAACCCCATTACACTAAGGAAGTTCAAAGAGAGAATACAAGAGAAAAGCTTTAAAACACTAGTGCAAGTGCAAACTTCATCAATTGATCCAGATTCCAATTTGTCAACTTCAACCACTAATCATAATGCATTCTCTTTGAAAGTTAAATTTGTTTGTTTAGTTGGCTACATTAAATTTCCTATATTTAACTTTTCTCGTATAATTTTCTATAGAATTATGCGTCACTTAAAACCAATTTTTAAAATTTCAAACTGTGCGGAAGTTTCGAATCCGGCGTGGAATGATACAATTTCAATATCATATCATGTTGTGCTTAACACGGTTTCAGTATTTTTTAACAAATATATAAATGTATATTATTTCAAAAAATCATTTTAATCATTATTTAATTGCTATAGATGCTCATATTTAAATTATTAAAATTAATAATTATTTTTAAAATTATTTAAAAGGTATAAAAGTAATTCTTGAAATAATTGATTATAAAAACTAAATAATTCTGAAAATTATCTAAAAAAAATCAAAATTAAACCTAAAATTATAAAATTATCTGAAATGTTCAAAGATAATTTTAAAAAATATTTATCATTTTTAAAACTATTTGAAGGTTTCAAATTATTTTAGAACCTATTTAAAAGTTTCAAAATTTATTTGAAATATTTAAAACTATATTTTAGAATATTTTAGTTTATATTAAATTTACAATTAATTTTCAATGCAGATTAAAAGTTTTAAAAATACATTAATTTTTAAAATTATATATAAATTTTAAAATAATTCTTGATATTTTAAAATTACTTTTTCTAAAATTATGATAAATAAGTAATAATATAATTACCGAATTTATGT
This sequence comes from Curcuma longa, assembly GCA_025388495.1. NCBI lineage: Eukaryota > Viridiplantae > Streptophyta > Magnoliopsida > Zingiberales > Zingiberaceae > Curcuma > Curcuma longa. Next base: position 1,523,630 of record JAOBBC010000017.1, read on the forward strand.
GATTTTATATGATAAAAAATTAATTAATTAATTAATAGGAATTTGATATAATTTGTTTTGTTAAATATTTAGACAGTAAACTATGTATAAACAGTTTAATAAGAATTTAATTAGTTAATTATTGTTTATAAGAAAATTAATTAACTAATTAATAATATGAATATATTAGCAGTAAATTATATATTTATATAAATTATATAAAAATGTTACATTAAATCATTATTGTTGATGCAGTTTGTCCCGATTATTATTTTGATGTTGGCACAGATTTAAGTTCATAAGACTTAAGTTCAGACTGATCAAAGACTGAATGAAGTTGGAGAGGGCTCGGTAGCTCGTTCTCCGGACTTGGTCAGAGAGGGCTCGGTAGCTCGTTCTCTGGACCGGATGAAGTC
>JAOBBC010000017.1:1524124-1537882 GCA_025388495.1 Curcuma longa
AAATCAAGATTCTTTAATTAGATTAGGAAATAAATCTCCTTATCTAATCACATATTTTATTTTTTTTAAAAAATATATTCTTTAATTAAAAAAATCTAATTAATTAAGAAATAAATTTCCTAATCTAAATTTTATAACAAATTAGAAAATTCTACAATTAGAAATTCTAAATTAAATCTCAATATTTTCTTTTAGAAATAAAATTCTTAATTAAGAAAATCTAATTAATTTGGAAATAAATTTCCTAATACGAAATTTCTTAACCAATTAGGAAATTTTTATAATTAAAAATTTTAAATTAAATTATAAAATTTCTCTATTTTAGAAAATAAAATTTTAATTAAGAAAATCTAATTAATTAGGAAACAAATTTCCTAATACGAAATTTCCTAACCAATTAGGAAATTTCTATAGTTAGATATTTGAAATTAAAATCTTAAAATTTCCTAAATTAAATTTACGACTAACTACTACACGTAAAATCATTTTACGCGTAGGCCTTGCACTATTAGGCTCTGATACCACTGTTGGGATCGTCCCAGTGCAATGCGTGTGTTCTCACGTTTCAAAAATGTGCGTAGCGGAAATAAACAAATAATTAATGGTTAATTATTATACAACACACGCACGCAAAGACAGATGATAACATGTACAAGGCATGGCAGAAAATTAAAATTTTACAGAATAATAAATTATTCTAAACGCGTACCTCGTAGATAACGTTTAAATGGTGTTGGCATCAATCGAGCGGTCCTCGTCGGAGTCCCGCCTCTACTAGTAATCCACGCTAAGTTGTTGTCTGACTAGCTTCGGAAGTCATGAGTCACGTCTTCGTCTTCGATACTAGCCAATGATTGATGACAATCGAATCAAGAGAAGCCTTGTTCCGAAAACCGCGTAACAACATTTGTTGTGATCGTTCCGGGGCTTTCTAACTTTCACCGAGAATCATATTTTCGATGTAGTTTTGGGTGGCCAACCTTTGACTGTCGAATCAGGACAAATAATCAAAACATTTTCATTGTTGTTGGAAAAATTCTCCGAAAGCTTCACAAGCTCCCGAGAAATTGATAGACGATTGTCAGAAGACCGAGGTTGATCGAGCACGATTAGATAACTCTTCGTAAGAATTATCAACAATGTTTCTTCTCAGACAATGGTAATCCTCGATGAACATTTCACGGCCATCGGCAACCCTTCACAAGAGCAGTAGTGGCTAAAAATAAACTTTGGCCGGAATCGTATTCGCGATCAGGAGAATAGGAGGAAGAACATGAGCTCAACCCAATTGCCTTCTCTCGGGCAAACAAGAATAAAGTCTATTGTTGTTTTCCCTCACAGCCGAAAATAGAGGATGGTTCGACTTCTTCTCATGGACAAAGAAGAACTTCTCCTTCCTCTCCGACGAGCAACGAAGAGAGGCGATGGTCAGCTGTGCTACAACGAAGAGAACTTATGGTGGTCGACCACGAGACTCGATCTCTGGCCATGATCTCGGCTGGATGATGAATGGCTCCCGATCCAGGGTTCTGGCTACAGGAAGAAGAAACTCAGTGCCTTAGGTTTTGGCGTAGCTCTTCTCCGGTGGAGTTTACCACTAGCAGAGGAAGTCCGACAAACTTTGTGGCGGCGAACAGAGACGATCAATCGACAGTGCCACGTTGCAAAGAAGAGAAAACCACGGGTGCTTCGGCGTTCGCTGGACTCCATCACCGGCGGACGCAACGAGAAAGAGGGAAGGCACGGGGATCATGGGTTCTGGCACCTTGCTTCTTCTACGACAGACCAACTGAGCGAACAACCAGCCTTCTGCGTCGCGGAGAAGAAGCCAGCTCGCGAAGAGGGCACAATGCCCTATTTTTATCACGATGGAGACAACTACAGTCTGCGTCGGGTGGAGTTAGAAGAAAAATAGAAAAAACATGTAAACCTTAACCAAGGTTTAATTATTGTAGCGAACCAAACCAGATCGAGTTCAATCTTGATTCATTTGGTTCAATAACTAAATGACTTCCGATTTGATTCAAACTAGTTTTGTTGAATTCATCTTCTCAAGACGAAGCTTCTCATCACATCCGTTCTATCAACATCTCTTCCATCATAAACCAAACCAAGTTAGTTCAATTTTGGTTCAAAACTAAATCATTTGGTTCACTAACCAAACGACCTTTGATTTGAACGAAATCAATTTCGTTCATTTCATCTTCGTAAGACGAATTCCATCATATATCCTTTGTTCGATCTAACCATATTTTATTTCTCTCATTCTGAAAATTCAATTCTCAAACTCGTTTTAAATCTTTCGGAGAACTTGTAGTGTGTGTGACCCAATAGGTTCCTGATTTTGTTGACCGTCCGTAATTATCCATTAATTATGAAATAATCATGAGTGTCACCTAGTAGTACATCATGATCTCTAATTGATCAAAAAATCAACGATTGATTCTAAAATAATTTTAAATCTTTCAGCAGCTATATTGAATCGTGCCTCATTGCTTTCACCGTCTTATACCCACATGGTTCAGGACATGGTCTATGTATCGATCCCCACTAGGTTGATTACGTCACACCTAGCCCAAGCTACTTTCTTGTCATGTGGATTCAAAGTTACTTGTACATGTATCCAAGAGTACCGTACTCTTGACATGTAATGCTTTGGCCAAAGACTTTTAGTAACAATCCTGACAAGCGGTCGCAAGGTATACGTCTCCTTTTCTAAGGAGCGGTGAATCTTCTGTGATTTATTCAAACACCTTTAGGCACTTCAACTTATACCCAATCATCTCGAGTCCACACCTCCTTGGAGATGTTTGCTTAAGATGTCAAATTATAAGCCTCCATGACCAAGGTGACTTGAATACCGTAAGTCAAAGGAAACTCACACTTAAGTTGCACTGAGATATTCATTGACATATGAATCAAACCCTATGAAGTCTCAAGGCAGGTCACTCCAATGAACTAGTTACCTTTAACTAGCATCCACGTTTGACTCTCAACATCCAATGTCTTCAACAGTGAGATCAACTGCTTGGTTAACCAGGGAGTCTAAACGTGCTAGTCTCGACAGAATCAATGACGTTCTTGCTCATCAATTCCTCGACTAGGGATAATTTCAACACATTCATAATTGCACATGTAGAGATGCTCACAAGTTGTGATCCAATCACAAATTCTCTCATTCTATGAATCGTATTGTGGACATTCAGTATTTGAGTTTAAGATCCAATTAAACACATATGGGATGTGCACTCAAATAGTGAATTGCTATTTATCCAATAAATATTATAACTGTAAGGTGATTGCCTTAGGACACCTCTCAAATCTAACACACTGAATTCCTAGTGTAGTTTTAGGTGGTCAACCTTTTGACCATCGAATTAGGACAAATAGCCAAAAACTCTTTCCGATTATGGTCAGAAACCCTTTCCGTAGATGATGAAATAATTTTCTGATCGCTTCACAAGCTCTCAGTGGCAAACCTTAATTTACGACAGTGACTTGTGGTGGCCAGAAAAGATTTTCGACCATCGAGGATGCTCTGATAATAACATCAAAAGGGCTCCTCTCTAGTAGCGGCTCTAGCGGTGGCTCCGACAACATAAGGCAATGTTTACTCTTCGGTAGCGGCTCCGGCAACACAAGGGCAACGTCAGCACCCAAACCAGTAGCATTCTAGTGGCATTCCGGTGATGGTAGAAACCATGACCAAGTGACGACGGCGATAAAATAGAGGAACGGGGAGAGAGAGTGTGTCGATATCGTTGGCGGGAAGAAGAGGATGATGACCGTCGGGAGCAACGATCCACATGAATCGACAACCATTCGGGAACCATTGCCCGACGACGTTTGCGTGGAGGAGGAAACCTCAAGCCAGCGGTGTTTGCATGAAGGAGGAGAGACACGTGAGGTAAGCTTGCTGCTCTCGGCAGACGACGCTTCGGAAGAAAAGAACCCGCAGCCTCTCCTACGCTTGCGACCAACTCCTCCGTCCATCGTCACCACGACCGGCGGCGTTGGGATCGCGAGAATGCTTCTCTGATCCTTGCGCGCGGTGGGCGAAGTTGTAAATCCCTAAGAAGAGGAATCTAGGGTTTTCCTCTTAAACCCGTGCTCAGATCGAGATTTCCATCGACGTTGATCACGTGGATCGTGATCTTCTCGCCAGAAAATCAGGCTTTGTTTCCTCTTTTACGTGAATGTCGATCGGCGGAGAAGAGAACCAGGTTTAGGGGTTTTCAGCGGTTGTAGTGAAATAGCTACAGTGAACCGATAGAGGAGAAAAGAAAACCAAGATTAGGTTTTTTAACTAAATCGGTTTTTGACTCAGACTGGTACTATAACAAAACCAGGTTTATTTTGGTTCACTTGGTTCACTAATCAAACAAACTTTGATTTGACCCAAATTATTTTTGTTCAATTCGTCTTCATAAGATGAATATTCTCATCTCTTCCGTTTTGCCAAAATATCTACCGTCATGAATCAAACTAAGTTGGTTTAACTTTGGTTCAAAACTGAATTATTTGGTTCACTAACCAAATGACCTTTGATTTTAATGAAATTAGTTTCGTTCATTTCACCTTCGTAAGACGAATTCCATCATTTTTTTCGTTGTTCGGTCCAACCAAACTTTATTTCTCTCATTCTGAAAATCTAATTCTTAAACTCATTTTAAATCATTCGGAGAACTTGTAGTGCATGTGACCCAATAAGTTTCCGATTATGTTGGTCATTCATAATTAATCATTAATTACGAAATGATCATGAGTGATACCTAGTAGTACATCATGATCTCTAATTGATCGAAAAATCAATGATTGATTTCAGAATGTTTCTAAACCTTCCAGCAACTATACTGAATTGTGCCTCGTTCCTTTCACCGTCTTATACCCGCTTGGTTCAGAACATGGTCGATGTGTCGGTCCCCACCAGGCGATTACGTCACACCTAGTCTAAGCTATTTTCTTGTCCTATGGAATCAAGTTACTTGTACATATGTCCAAGAGTGTCATACTCTGGACATGTAATACTTTGGCCAAAGACTTTTAGTAACAATCCTAACAAGCGACCGCAAGGTATACGTCTCCTTTACAAAGAAACGATGAATCCTCTGTGGGTTATTCAAACTCCTTCGGGCACTTCGACCTATACACAATCATCTCGGGTCCACACCTCCTCAGAGATGCTTTCTTAAGATGTTAAAGTATAAGCCTCCCTAGCCAAGGTGACTTGAACACTGCAAGTCAAAGAAAACTCACATTTAAGCTGCACTGAGATCTTCATTGACAAATGTATAGAACCATATGAAGTCTCACGGTAGGTCACTCCAATGAACTGGTTACCTTTAATCAGCATCCACGTTTAACTCTCAACATCCAATGTCTCTATCAGTGAGATTAGTTGTTTGGCTAACCAAGGAGTTTAAACGTGCTAATCTCAACAGAATTGATAACGTTAGTGCTCATCAATTCCTCAACTAGGGATAATTTTAATACATTCATAATTGCACATGTAGAGATGTTCATAAGTTATAATCCAATCACAAATTCTCTCAAGTTATAAATCGTATTGCTAACATTCAGTATTTGAGTTTAAGATCCAATCAAACACATATAGAATACGCACTCAAATAGTGAATTACTATTTATCCAATAAATAGTATAACCGTAAGGTGATTGCCTTAGGACACATCTCAAATCTAACATAGGATGTTATGGGTGTCATGAGTGTGAATATTGAGCATGCTTTTGTTTGTTTTAATCAATTGTCGATACATGTTGTTGTGTTTTATATGTACATGATTTATGTGTTGTTTGAAATGTTGATAAATAAAGTATTTTGTATTTCATGTTGTATGTTGTATGAATGAAATTCATGTTGTATGTTGGATTTGTGATAATGAATGGAATTCATGTAATAGAACAAAGTTGTGTAATTATGTGTGCAATGAATATGTACAGATTTGTTGTTTGATTAAAAGAAAACTTATATCAGTTTGTTCTTGGAAGAATTTGTTTGAAGAATATTGTTGGATATGAACTAGCCATGTTAAAGTGTATGACTAAATGAATGTTGTGTTTTGCGATGTTCTTCTTGTATTAACAAATTGACGATGTATAGTGTTCTTGGTAAATTCATGTTTAGTTGTGCATGGTTTATAGAGTAGTTTGTAAATTTATGAAATTTCTTGTATGTTAATGTAATTATGTGAAGTATAGTTAATATTGTAAATTGGATCATTGTTTGAATTAATTTGTGATTAGGAATGTATAATAGGTTTTAAGTTGTGTATTGTGTATAATTAATATTCTCTTGTTAATTGTATAATTTAATTGTAAATAAATGGAGTTTGTAGATAGTTAGAAATGAATAAGGTCAGTAATAATAAAACCCCATACTATGTGTCTAGGATAAACTTTCATCATTGATTCCATGAGAGATGACCCAGACCTCTGCTATATTACCTGAGCGATAATTAAGGGTTTGGTTAATTAAAAATTTTAATTTTGAATGGTGTGAGTGACAAAACAAAGAAAATAAATAAAATAAATTTACTAACAACCAAAAATGCATCATCAGCAACCTTGACCTAGTACTCAACTGAGTCGGGCAAGCTCAAAATTGCACTAGCTCGGGCTCCCACGCCTAACTTGACGTTAGGCCTCATGCCCCAGCTCGACCACCTCTTAGCTCAGTATTTTGCTCAACTCGGGCGTTCGAGCTCGACTCGGAAGGCAGTCCATGTCGAGGTCCAACGCCCGACTCAACGAGTAGACTCAAGACTTGGCGACCAAGCTCTCTCTCTCTCTCTAGGCTCCCTACTCCAGTGCCCTACCTAACACACTCAACCAACTCCGCTTCTTTCCCTCAGTCAGCTAGGTCGCTGCCAGACGGATGTAGGCGATCATGGGATATGATGGTTAATCCACTCCCCCATTAATACGACATGATGGCGTAGTATGATGATGAATGATATGACTTTTCGCTACTATAGCGGTAATAGGACTTCTTGCTTAGATGAGACACCTCCTCTGACAGAATCTCTACTCAATGATATTCTCCTTAATCATGATATGACATCTCTTTTGTAAGTTTATATAACTCTCACTCCTTACAGATGCAGATACGCATGATCATCACATATTCTCAATTAACCTCCACTACCTTGCTCCTTCTCCCTTCTCTAAATCGGAAACTGACTTGAGCGTCGGAGCAATTGAGTCAGGGGCACCCCTGACCTCCATCCTTACTCTCTTGTTGTTCTTGCAGCCTTTTGGAGCTTGTGCAGACTGTGTGAGCCCATTGTTTCCCTTCCTCCTCTCTCAATAGTTAACGTGCTAATCAGGTAGCGGGTGACACGTTCTTAAGGCAATCTCAACACGAACATAATCCATTATTTTTTACTAAAAATCATTTGGTAAATATTCAAATATTTGTGATCTAAAAATTTATTATAATTATTCATTTCATTAACTAACAATTATTAAATACTTAAATTAGTTATATTAATAAAGTAATTAACTATCCATTTGTTACTAGTTAAAATAATAATTATATTATTTATAATTTGAATATCACATATTATCTTTTTCTGGAAGTCTATCACATATTATCAAATAATAATAAATAAAATCATAACATTTATTATCTTTTTAATATGTTAATATACGAATTAAGAATATATAAAATATATAAATAAGAAATATATAATATAAATAAAACATAATAATGAATCTAATTTAAATTTGAATTATACTGAATAATATATATATATATATACATATATTATATTTTATTACTCATATATCACATATTATAATAAATATGAATACCAAGTATCCAAATTATAATTATAGGATTAATTGTAATTAGAAAAAACGTAAAGTCACAAAAGATATAGATTCTTGAATTAGTCTTTTAAAAAATTATTTAAATTAATTTTTAAAAATTTTAAAATCACTATTCACCCTCTAAATTTACTACATATTTTTACAGAAGCTTCATCTTGTAAAAGAGGATACGTTAAACTAACTTTCCTAAATTAGATAAACTTTAAAATTAATTTATTTAAAAAGTCTTCACTTATTTCTAAAATATAGAAATTGAACAAACCTTTTAAAGAAGTTTCGTTACCTTTTAAAGAAATTACGATAAATTTTAAAAGTAATCGACTTGGACAACTTTAAATATTGTTTTAAAACAGAAAAGATTTTTAATTACGTAATTTTTTTCAACAATGCAATTTCATTAAATTAGGAGACTGAGTGGTCTAAATCAAATTTAATGATGTATATAGGTGCCAATTAAAGAGGCCACTTTAGAGTAGTCAAACAATTAATGATTTATTTTATCAATTATTACTTTTTAAATGTTCCGGTCAATACACCATGAATGATTTCAACACTAGTTCAAGGCTCAGTCGACGTGCATGCTCCTCGAAGAGAGTCGTCCGGAAAAAAGAGAGATCCTGAAAAGCACTCAAAAGAGGATTAGAATGGCACCGGAGTTGGGTCCCGACAAGCCACTCCGATGCTCAAGTTAGGATTCGACATGAGAAAGGAGTTCAATGACTTAAGAAAATTAGAGTCAATATATATGCGTACCTGTGCCCATGAGCATGGGCTACCTTTTTATAGTAGATTATTTTCGTTCCGAAGTATTAGCAACCGTTTGAGAAATATTCTAATGTACCTGTTCGGCTTTGGAAGATTCCGTCTGTTACTAGATATTTGAGAGTGCGTTCCTGTTTTCTCGACAGAATTGGTTCTGTGCTCTCCGATTTAGATGGAACGACCACATCTTCTAATAAATATCATGTGCAAGAATTTAATCTTGAATGTAAGAATCATGCCAAAATCGAGACATGAGGTTGGCACATGATGCCGAAGGCATACCGAGATCGAGTCGTGGGGTCGGCACATGATGTCAGAGGCAAACCAAGATCAAGTCGTGGGGTCGGCACATGATGCTGATGGCATGTCGAAACCGAGTCGTGGGGTCGGCACATGATGATGGAGGCGTGCCGAGACCGAGTTGTGAGGTTGGCACATGATGCTGGAGACGTATCAAGACCGAGTCGTGAGGTCGGCACATGATGTTGGAGACGTGCCGAGACTGAGTCTTGAGGTCGGCACATGATGCAGGAGGCGTGCCGAGACCGAGTCGTGAGGTCGACACATGATGCTGAAGGAGTGCCAAGACCAAGTCTTGAGGTCGACACATGATGCTGGAGACTTACCGAGACCGAGTTGTGAGGTTGGCACATGATGCTAGAGGCATGCTGAGATCGAGTCTTGAGGTCGACACATGATGCTAGAGGCGTACCGAGACCGAGTCATGAGGTCGGCACATGATGTTAGAAGTGTGCTGAGACCAAGACGTGAGGTCGGCACATGATGTTGGAGGTGTGCTGAGATTGAGTCGTGAGGTCGGCACGTGATTCTGAGACCGAGTCATGAGGTCGGCGCATGATTCTAAGACCGAGTCATGAGGTTGGCGCATGAAACAGGTGTGTTGAGACCAATTTATGAGATCAACCTACAAACTAACGAATGGGTAAGGATCGAAGTAGGAGATCGTCATGTGCTTTAGGAAGCAAGCCGAGTTCGAAATTAGAGGTCGGGATTCCCTGAATGAATGCTTATTTTTACCCTTTTTTCCTTATCCCCCTTGTACCTGATGTCCACATAATCGCCAAATATCCCTGCCAGATCATAAGCCTCCTGAACTAGTCTAGTCGAAGGAGGCAAAGTCCGACTGACTGGACTTGAGTCAGACCCAAAATATTAAGTTTATTTACTACTAACCCTTAACCTTGTTTAGGCCTAAGTTTGCGTAAGCTTTTGGATTTATTCATCAACCTATTTGGTCCCTTGATTTTAATCTTCAATGGTAGGGATTTGTTAACCGTTTGGTTTAAGTCCAACGCTCTTCTCCTTCTCCACTATCTTCAGTGATGAACCCCTAGCTTTCTACTCCTCCACTTTCGCACCATTCGTAGCCTTCCTCCATCCTTAGCCAGGATCTTTGTAACCTTAGTAAGTCACCGTTACTTCTTCTTCCTTCTACTACAGTGGTCTCCATTTTCTTCCGGTATCGCCATTTTTGAGTAAACCCTAGCCTTTCTGCTCGCTTCCCCTTCCTGTCTTTTGCATTCTCGTCCTTAGTATTTGGATCTAGCAAGTTTTAGCTGCCTTCTCTTCTTCGTTAGTAGTTTTCTATCTATATTTACTTTATCCATGGTCGAGCCTTCTCCATGGTATGAGATTGTCAGTTCTTCACTCACCCCGGGAGACGACATTCTACTACGAGAGCAATTTGGAATCCCTATTGACCATGAAATTGAAATTCCTACTTCTAATCACCGACCCTATACACCCCTCCTCCAAGTTATATCACATTCTTTCAAGATCAATTAGAGGGTGGTTTAAGATTTTCAATTCTCTCTTTCTTTCAAGATCTGACCACCTATTTTCAATGCTCACTATCCCAACTGGCCCCAAACTCCTACCGCCTAATCTGCAGTGCCTCCATCATTTTTTAGATCTATCAGATCCCCTTCGACACTCCTACCTTTCACTACTTCTTCTTTCCCAAGAAAGGTGAGGTCGGAGTCATTTACTTTGCAGTTGTAGTTTGTTGGATAAATGCTCAACCTCTCACAAGGGTTGGAAACACAAGTTCTTTTTTGTGAAACCCCCCCCCCCACCCTTATACCTAGCTTACTTTCTGGCGGCCTGAGCCACTCCCTCAACCAAATTTAGGCCAATATAGGTTAGAATCATCCTTTTTAAATGGTGCTGAGGTCTTATCAGACTTGAAATTCAATGCAAATGTCTTGGTATCCAATGAAGCTTTATTGTATCGAGTTGATTTGAGCCTTAATGCGATTCAATTAGAAGAGTCATTAAGTAAGTTTTCTCTTCTTATTAGTTCAACTTTTATAATGACTAATTAATTTTCTTCTGTTCTAGGTTAAATAATGTTGGGTGCTTCTATGAAGAAAAACCTGAAGTGAGACCTAACCACTATCGACAGCTGGTGGGTTGTGGATGAGGCAGCTCAATCCTGTACTACCGCGACAGAGGCAAAAGCAGTATCACAAAATGCCCCACCAAAAGACACAGTTCATATCTATGCTTCTGTGGGCCCCTCTGAAGAGGAAGAGTCAGACCACGTGGTAAGAGGTTCCTAACTACAGAGCCTCAATTCCCAAACCATTGCCTAACATCGACGTATCCGAGTCAGTTAGGGAGACAAGATCGAAGAAAAAGAACAGAGAGGAAAAGGAGAAGTCTGTTGAAAACCGTCCTGAACCTGAGCAGGAGAGGATTCCCATTGAAACTCTAGAGATCCTAGGTGGTCATTTTGAAGAGGGTCCTTTGGTGGTTTCTCCCTAATGGTCTACCCCTCCCGAGACCAGAACCAAGCATCTATTAGGATATATACTATAAGTCTAACTTTTATATGAATATCTATTTTGAAATAAGAATCACTTTGGTCAAATATTTATATTTTATATTCTTTATATATGTTAATGCAGTTGTCCACTTAATTTATATTGTAGATAACATGGTGTGTGGTGTCACACAGAAGATCATGTTATCACTTCCTTATAAATTATAAATAGTAGCTCACAACCAAGATGGATTGGGATAAACTATTGAAACAGTTATAGTGTAATTGGTATTAGTTTATCTTAACAATAAAATTATACTAGTACACTATGTGTGTATTGAGCAGGAATGTTTGAGGTTGTTCGATTTATACTGACTATATAAAAGAACAAGACCTCTGTTATTATGGATGTGCTTTATCTGGTGCTCAAGTCGACTCGACTTCCATCTCAAGTCGACTCCATACACTCAAGTCAACTCAACTCCCTCAAATCGACTCGAGTCACTTTGACTCAGGTTTGACCTGAGTTGACCGTAGGCTTGATTCAACTATCTTTGTTTGCTTTACCTCTGTTTCTTCCGTCTTGCTTCCGGCTCCTGGTTCCTGCAAGACAAACATATAAACAAACAAAGAACCTAAACCTTATCTTGTGGGTCTAACTTCGCCTTGTGGGTCTAACTTCAGATTTCTACCAAAATTCTGGGTTAGTCTGACGCCTACTGTTCCACTCCAAGAATGCGCCCTTACCCACTCCACTCAGGAGAATTTACTTTTGCCAACCAAGTCCTCCTGACTTGTTAGACTTTTGCTCGGCTCTGTCCTCAGCCCTCAGGATTTGTGCTGCGGCTCGGTCCTCTCTGACCAGTCCAGACTTCTGCTACGACTCGATCCTCCAGATCAGCCCAGACTTTTACTGTGACTCAATTCTCCAAACCAGTCCAGACTTCTGCTGCGACTCGGTCCTCCCGACAAGCCCAGACTTCACCTGGTCTTCGACTCTGCCAAGACTTCCGCCTGATCCTCCAAACCAGAACTTCCCTTTGCCTAGCCTACAACTAGGACTTTTCCTTGCCCAATCATCCAGATTAGGACTTCCACTACCTAGTCTAACCGACTAGGACTTCTCGCTTGTTATCTGACTAGACTTCACTCACATTCACATATCCAAATATTAGGTCCTATTTGGATCAACCCTTGGTCAAACTAACCAGACCTAGGTGTATTGTCAAACATCGAAACCCTAGGAAAGATCTAGTGATTCTTGCACCAACACACATTGCTGAAAATGTTTCTGCTTCTAAGACGAAAGGCAGAAAGAAGAGGAAGAAACAAGTTGGTTCGGCAAAGAAAGTGGTTGGACCTCAAGTGGTTGGGTCACAAGCAGGTGTAAAGTGTTGGTGCAGTTTGCACTAATGGTCAAATTTAAGTTTTGATGAATAACAAATAAGTTAAAGTTAGTTTTGTTATGGGTTTAACCTCTTTACCAAGTGTGCAAGGTCAAAAGACTTAGAACCAGACACTAGGCTGAAGTCCAGGGTGGTTGAGCCCTGGCAGGAAGTCCAGTTGGGTCCGCGGAGCCTGACAACTGGCCTAAGACCAAGTTGGTTGAGACTTGGAAGAAAGACTAGGGTGGTTGAGCCTTTGCAAGAAGTCCTGGTGGGTTAAGAAGTCAAGTAGAGCTGCACGAGGTAAATGAGGTAAGTCACTGGAGAAGCGAACCAGTGAGGACGAATATAATTTTGGACTTTAGGCGCGGTCCAACTTAGACCCACTTGGGTGATCTAAGTTGAGTCCTAATTAGATCCTGGTCTGAATTGATAGGATCTAATTAATTTTAAATATTCTATATTTTAATATAGTTTATTATTATACTAAGTCTATTTTATAGGATTTATTTGGTATATGGATAAAATTAATTTTGCATGTGAACTCTGTAAAATTAATATTCATTATTATTTATTTTGCTAATATAAAATTTTATTAAATGATAAAATTATTTCTATCTATAATAAATATTTAAGGAGGATAAAATAAATATAATTCGAATTATTCTTTAATCATGGATAAGATAAACTGCAAGAAGTGGATCAAGTTTTGCAGATCTAGATAACTCAATCATTTCTATATAAAGCCTTGGTCACTGCATGAATTGAACAACTTCGACCAACGTCATCCTTCTGCGGCAGCCCGAGCTTTGACACGACCACGTCCAACTTCTGCCGGAAGATCATCTCCAACATCCAAGTTCGTCCAGATTTTTCTACTGTTGGGTAACGAAGAAGTTTTTTTATTTATTTTTTTGCACTTATTTAAAAATTAAAAGTGTGGGGTTGTCACACTTTTTCTCATTGTATTCGCCTACT
>JAOBBC010000017.1:1650575-1664075 GCA_025388495.1 Curcuma longa
ATTTTATCTATAGTAAGTAAAGTATAAATTAAATACACGAGGAGTGGACGTAGCTCGTGCACGTCGGACGGAATCATGGCAGCACGACTTTGAATTAACTCGATTAACTCGGTTTGGACTCGCTAGTCGACTCGGTTGGGACGGACGAGTCGAACTAAGTTATAATGGCAATTCAACGTTTTAAAGTTCATACTTCCTCGGCGAAGCCTTTCTCCGCACGCATCTTCTCTGTCCCCTCTCCCGGTCGACGTCTGGCCTGCCCTAAGTCACCGGCAGAAGAGAGAACCACCGACGTCAATCACCGGCAGCCTAGATCGCCCTTCTCTCCGATGAGGTACGTTTTAAGCCTTCCTATTTCTTTCTTTTGTCCAGTTACTGAACCGTTTCTTGATATCAACACGCCTCATCTCCCACGTCTGCCCTCTTCAAGCACTTCCTCCTATCGCCTTCAGTCACCTCCTATCAGTTTTTCCTTGCTTGTGCTTCTCCCTTCTGCTACGAACGTGGAAGAGCGCAAGAAGCTACTGATCGGAAAACGAAGATATTGTCTCGGTGAAGAAGGCAAACGAAACGGCCACTAGGTCTGGATAGATCTGAAAGAAACTGCGGAGGAGCACGTTACTAGTAAATTTTAGCCGACACAGTCGCGACCCAAGCGAAGCCCGCGCCACCCTCCTCCGGATGAACCGCCCCACCGCGTAGGGCTTCCATCGGGAGGCAAGCGGCCCGTTCACAACCTGTGTTTGCGGCCTCCAGCAGATCACCTCGTACTGGACCGGCTCCTTCTCCTGAACCAAGCCGCTTCTTGTAGGTTCCGGTCGTCCAATGGTTTCACGCCTGCTTCGCTAATCTTGCCGGTTCTTCGGAAAAGGATGACAGCATGGGCAGAGAGAATTCATCAACCTCTTACCCGATGCTCGTGGACTCGATCCTTTGCCCAGGGGATCGTAACACGCGCTTTCTTCCTTTTTCTCCTTGCCTTCTCCAATTGCATAGTTTTTTTGGCGAATCCTGACTTATGGTCTTTTGTTGGTGCTTCATCCATTCTATTATTTCCATATTAATCTTAAAAGTTACGTGTTTGATTTAGGAAATTTCTGTTCCAAACTTCCTTTTTTTTACAATCCTCTGTATTTAATCCTCATTTAGCGGTAGGATTTGCTACCAAGAGTTCATAATTAGCTCATAATTCTTCTCAACATGAGGAAAACTATTCAGACCTCCATGTTGCATGTTCTGATTAACTGGGCTTTCTAATTGTTATTAGCCTATATCATAATTTCTTCTGTATACTGTCATTGATGTCAATTGCTGGTGGAGCTATTCACTTTAATATGACACCATTTACTCAGAACCGCAAAGATCAGTTGTTCTGCAGATAACATTATGACCCTTAATGGAGTTAACACAATTGTTCTTTTTTGGTTATGAGATATACACTAGGGTATTTGTGCTTCCCACTATATATATTCTTCTTCTTAGTTTTTTTAATGTTTAATGCATCATTTTGACTATAAACAAACTAAGTGTTCCTTAAAAGCTGTCCATGTTCATTTGGAACAATAAATGAACATGCTAATTGTTTACTAGTCTTGGATATCAAAACAATCGAAATATGAACGTAAGTAAACTCAACTAATCAATGACAAGCTTCAGCTTTCATGAACAATAATCGAGATCATTTAAAAGTTTCTTCAGCGTTCAATGTAATTGATACTTGATATTTTTATGTGTATATTAAATTATGTATTTGAAGATATATTAGTTTGTACAAATATATAAATAAAAAAGCGAATTGCATAAAGAATTAAAGATGAAAAATTATTAATTCTTTTTAGCACATTGCATATAAATGTTGGTTATTTTTAATTCTTTTATCAAATTTGTTATGCACATTGTAGCATCAGTTTATATTTGCTTAAACTCAAGTTTAAAAGTGTGTTATGAAAAGCTTAAGTGTTTTTAAAAGTATTTATACTTAGTCTCTTTATTCATTTGAGTTCTAGCATAATTATGAACCTGTGCTTGATTTTAATTGAGAGATACGAATACTCAATCTCAAAAACTATCTGTGTCAATCTTAAGCATGAACCTTTGAGCATGGTTGAACTTGGGCTCAACTTGAACTCATTAATATTTTTGTTGTGAGCAAGCTTGAGCATTGTTGATCTTTACTCAGCTCATCTAGTTTACAACTTCATATACAACATCCTAAGTAATCTATGATCTTCATGATAATATAGGAAGAAAAGTCAAATTGCAATATTGTTTATAGTAGAAGCTAAGAGTGTACCTTTTATGCTTGAAAAGTGGCAGTCAACTTGCCCATTTAAACTGGGTAATATATAAGCAATATATGTTAAATACTACATGAATATGTACAAACTAATGGTTGTCTTATTTTTCATTAAGGGAACTTTTTTTTTTCATGTGACACTGCTTCTTTTCTTATATAACTGAACAAGCTTAATATGATGCTATCTACCCTGTTTAACAATTCTGGAATGTTACAATAAGGCTTGTCTTATCAATCAGTAATTTGAATTTGGAACTGGTAAGAGGAAGTTTTGCTATCAAGTAATGCCAAATATTTGTCATGATTCTGTATCCCCTCTTCCATTCTTAGATGACAGAAAGCTTTAATATTTTAAACACAACTTTATGCCCTCTGTTAGTTGACATAGAATCATCTGAGATTTGTTTTCTTTACTTCATTGACCATCTATCTAGCTTGTGGCCAGCTACTATTTCTTGCTGGCTTTATATTCTTCACACACAGTTTTCTACTTTTCTTTTTTATTTATCTAGCAGTTTGTTTGTGCTTCCTTCCAAAACTTTAAGTAATTCAACTTCTGATTGGGTTTTTAAAGGGCTTGGCTGCATCAATTTTAATTGAAATTGAAATACTTGAATTTCATGTGAAGGGCAGTAAAGATGTAGGATCAAATGACACTGTCTAGGAGAGTCAATAGACAATCCCCCACTTTTATTTCAATTGTAATACTAAATTCAAATGTTAGAATTTTGTCCATGTATGCATCAAGATTGTGATAATAAGCAATGGAAATAAAAAACAACACAATGCTAACAAGATATGTACTTAGAACTTTAGGATCCTATGTATTCCTTGTGACAACTTAAAACATAATCACTAAATACACTTTAACACAAGGTAATAGAACTAGACTTAACAATTCATAGAAATCTCGATGAAATCTATGAAATTTTAGATGATCAAACTTTGAATTTCAGATCAACTCTCTACAATAATACAATAAATGTAAATAAAAAAACATACACCTTATCTTGTGACATGGAAATTAACTCTAGATGCGATGGGAACATAACTGAGAGAGCTTTTGATGAGCGAATGAAATATTGAATAAGTCTTCTGAAAGGACCCTTGACAATCTCACTTTAACAATGATGAAGAAAACATGTGTAATTTTTCATGCAAATCTTTGCCAGAAAACTTATGTGGCTTTATAATTAAGCTAGATGGTTATATATATATGTATGTATGTATGTATGTATGTGTGTGTGAGTATTGCTTTGTGGGGTTATGTTTTCGTTTTTGGTGGACCATCAAAACCTTACCTTTGGAAGATAAAAAACTAGCCATTTATGGCTGTTGGAAGTCAACATTCAAAATCTTGGTTGACTTGAAAGGCTTTGATTACCTTGGACAAGATAGGTCGACCTAACTTAACATTTTTTAGATTAATTTGTATAGTGAGTAATCTTTGGTTGATCAATACAAAATTTAGTCACCTAAACCTTGACTACCAGTTATAGATTCTTTAAAAGCTTCATAGATTGCCTAAATGAGCTCTCTAGGTACCACTCTTTAAAAGCTTCATAGGTTGCCTAAATGAGCTCTCTAGGTACCACTCCCTATGTAGAGGTTAAATTCTATCATTACCAGGTTTATCTGAAACAAACTCAAAGAAACAAGACAAAAATCTTGCTCCAAGATCCTTATCATTCCTCAAGGTAGACACCATACGGTTAAACACTCAAAATTCATTAAGTCCTTTATCAAGCTTGCTTGTCATTTGCACATCAAGATTTCCCTAACAAGTTAGGACTGTATCCTGCACATTCCCTGGCAAAAACATCAAACTAAAAAGTCTAATATCAAAACACCATAGAAACACCATGATTAAACATGGCCACAAGCAATGAACTAATTTTCTAACATAGGATTCTTGTCTATTTTCTTTGTAATGAGAAAAAAGTTATGCTGGTAAAGTTGGTACTGAGCTGTTTACTTAACATTGCAAACTGTATTGAAATCTGTTTGTAAATTTATCTTTTAAACCAAAATTGTTTTATAACCTCAACTTGTGGTTTCAAATTAATATTTTACATGAAAATTGCTTGACAACCTCAATATTGTGATATGTAGTATGAAATCTTCACTATTCTTGGATCTGATTGTCATTTTAACTATATCTTTGCTCACTATTAATAACTAGAATGTAGGACTTGAATCATTTTTTGCTTTATTTGCAGAAGGTTTACTAACTAGGTTTCACTTCTTTCATTTTTTAAGCAATATGCTGATTTTCAGGTGGTTACACACATGGTTTGAAATCTCATTCCATGCCGAGTGAAATGGTTGAAACGAATCGTTTCGATAAATCATCGAAGCTCGATATTACTAGGTACGAAGGTTCAAAATCTTGAGTGTGTCATAGTTTCAGTCTTTGATCGGAAAGATACCGACACTTCAATGCATGGTGCAGTGACAGATTGAAGTTGAAGGAGAAGGAGATGAAACAAAGGAAGGACATTGTCTCTGCTGAGTGGTATTGTGTTTTGATAATTTATTGAAATGATATGTTTTTACTATTTCACCTGACATGGTATAAGATTTAAAATCTACTCGGCACAAACTCGTTCTTATGCTTCATCTCTTTTCTTCTTCAGCTCCAATCCATTACTGACACTGTGCATCAAAATATTGACACGATATCATTTGAGTCAAAAATTAAAACTTCGGCACAGTTCGAGATTTTGAATCTTGGTTACATATGAAAAACATAGATCTAATTGTGAAAGACCTTTTCTTTGATTGCCATGGAAGGAGCATTTCTGAGGTTGACAATCTGGTCTGCCACTTTTGTTGGTGGTCTGAGTTTTAATGTTTGTTAATAGTCAGATTAATGTTGACTACCATTATATTTTTCTTTTGGTTGAACCAAATCACCCTGGTGAAGCTATCATCAATGATGCTTCTCTTGTAATATTTTGCATCATGATTTCTTCTGTTCAATTGTAACACACTGGATCAATTTACTCATAGCTGAGGACAAGAAAAATAATTTATGTAAGTGTAGCACATCTTTCTTAGATTTATGCATCTGGGATGGTGTGTGGAGCAAAATAGAGTGCTTAACTCAATTAAAATGTCAATTGGTTGCGGTAAGATGTGATGGTAATGAAAAGCTATTTTCTTTGTTGCTTTTGTGTGTCTAAAGGACTATTATGTCTGGTTCGTAGGTGAAATTACATTCACCAAAATTGAATATAGACTAGCTGGATTTTGGTCATTCTATCGTTAATAAGCTTTGCTATTGAATGTACCAGTGTAATGCTCAACATTGTCTGATTTTTTTTTTTATATTTTCATTTGATGTTTTGAAGTAAATCAAATAAAGAGAACATTATGGATTAATCTTTTTTTTCCTATTTACAACACTGGGGGTTGAGAAAGGAATTAATTGGTGGAATCAAAGGTTAAATTAACTCCATTAATGGCTAAATAAGCCTTTGAGGTTTAATGTAGTTGGATTAGAAAAAAATTTATTAAAAACGGAATAAAATAAGAACAGTTGGAAACAGGAATCAGTGCTTTGAGAAAGATATATTTTCAGCAATGAAATAGTACAAAAATTAGGTATATCTGAGTGCATTTAATGAAATCTGTTAGTGAGTTTGTATTCTTCAATTATGTGAGAGAAAGAATCTCTGTTTGATGAGGACATTGAGGACAGAACACTAAGTGATTAGGAGTGTGGTGCCTCTTTCTAGTTCTTGGTGGTGTCTATAGTGAAGAGCATCTAACTGAATGAGTGCCAGCTAGGGACATCTGACTGAATGAGAGCCATCCAGGGACTCACCGGTTTTTGATTCTTAAGAAAGATCCTACACGGTTGGTAGGGCAATCATAAATGAAGAAAAGGCACTTTAGGAAAGTGTTATAGACTTATCAGTATAGTGTTCTTACTTTGTGTCTCCATGTTACATGAAGACTGTTTGCTCTTCCTGACTTGTATACAACCATTGTTGTCAAGTTTTCTATATTTCTATTTTCTAACAACTTTGTAGGTTTTCCTTATCACATATATATATTTTCCTTCCGAGTTCAGATGATGAGTCAAAATGAGCTTCTGCTGATTCATCTGATGGTTTGCAGATAAAGCCAAGAAAAAAATGTTTTTTTCTGATGAAGCTGGAGATGGTCCTGCAATTCTTAAATTGCAGAGTTGGGGTCACTTGAAATGTCAGTTACAGCTATCAGAGTTCTCTGCAGCTTCTATTTCACCCACTAAAGAGCTGCTGCTTCTGCTGTCTAATTTGGAAGTTGTATTACTTCCTCTAGTTTCTGG
This sequence comes from Curcuma longa, assembly GCA_025388495.1. Classification (NCBI taxonomy): domain Eukaryota; kingdom Viridiplantae; phylum Streptophyta; class Magnoliopsida; order Zingiberales; family Zingiberaceae; genus Curcuma; species Curcuma longa. The sequence continues at coordinate 1,657,190 of JAOBBC010000017.1, forward strand.
TATTATATCAATCCCGTTCACTTTTCTCCAACTCTAGCAATCTCTTCATTGTGGTTCAGTATGCTTTTTAAAATTGAGCAGAGCAACTCTGCAAAGGAAGAAACAAAATATGTTAGCTATGTCAAAAACATTTCGAGTGCAACATATAACAGATTTTTATATAAACAAGAAGTTCTACAAACTAGCTTGGTAATTGAAACTTCCGCAAATATCTTATACAAATCAAATTGATCACCGGAGAATATCTCATACTCATAAATGAGTTAAAACACAATTATTACTGTAAAAACATGTCTAATGGCCAGCACATAAATATTAGATGTTCATATAAACAAGTTGTTTTGTAAAATAGCTTGATAATAGAAAATTCAAACCAGATATATCATTGAGTTTACCGTATTATTAGTGTTAGAAATACAAAGACATAATCTCATCATTTTTCATGTAGACAGTCTGTAATGCTTAAGAGTTTGGTCACTGAAATTCTCAAATCATTTATATTGAGTTGGAATAATATTTCTGAAATGAAATGCTGGCCATATTTTCCAAGATAAGAACAGCCATGTTGCCCAACACAAAAAGTGGCCCTTTTCCATATACCAAAGTTGTTCGCAGAACAACTAGGCCATTGTGATTCCATGACAAAATGCGAACAACTAGGTCATTGTGATTCATGTCAAAACATCTTGAAGCTTCTAAATGTTTCCAAGATACAAACCAAATTTATGATGTTAAGAAGCAATAAACCATGCACTTTAATCCCCAAATAGAATCAAATTTTATTTTATGGAACAACATAATTGAAATTTCATAGAAAGTTATCTCACTGAAAGTTTAGGAGATCAAGATGTTTTCATAAAAAGTTCATGAACAAGTCACGTAACATTTATACATGGGGGTATGTTATATTTTTAGGAAAGTTGGTAAATTCATATTTGCTTTGCAAAAATTTAGATTTCACTAATACAATAACAACAAAAATCAAAATCTTATCATATTAAGTGAGGTCGATTATATGGATCTTCCTACTTTATTGGGCTTGATCCCTATCCATATTTAAATGAATTTTATCTTGATTTATCGTTACTAGTCAAGTTCTTTTTGATCTCCTTCTTCCTTCATTAATGTGCACATTTATTTTGGTCTCACATCGTCTAACTGGACATTTATCGATCGCCTAACTACATGTCTATACTATCTTAAACACGCCTTTAGAAGTTTCCCCTCAATAGGTATAATTTTGATTTTATCTCTAATATTTTTATTTCTTATCTTGTCCATCCTCGTATGTCTGTATATCTATGTTAACATCCTTATCTCTACGACTCTTTATCTTTTGTTTGTGTGTTGGATTTATAACTCAACGTTGAACTCCATATAACATATGATGTAACATAACATAACATAATAGGTTTAACCGCTATTTTGAAACTTCCCTTTAAGTTTTAGAGGTCTCTTACAATCATAAAGAATAGCTGGTGCCCTTTCCATTTCAATCATTCTATTTATATCTTATGTAAAACATCTCTATCAATTCTTTCATCTTTTTTTTTTTCAAAAATGATTTTAGATATTCTGTCTTTATTAAGCCTAAAACCTTTTACTTTCAGTGTTTCTCGTTAATATTCGAATTTAACATTTACTCTTCTCGTGTTTTATCGACCAAAATAATGTAATCTACAAACAACATATATGTGTTTTGGATGTGTCCAATGAGCTTATCTATGGTTAGTGTAAAAGATATGAATTTAGATTTGATCCTTGATGTAGCCTTTTCTGTATAGAAAATAGTTCAGTTAATTCGCTTGGAGTTTTCACTCTTATTATTACGTTCTCATATATATATTTAATTATTTCAATATAAGTTTCACTAATACCTTTATAAATATATAAATTTCTCACAAGTATGGTATATGTCATTGCCATTATCATCTTCATTACCAATTCATGTTTGTGGGGTCAGCTATCATAGGGTAGTCTTTAAGATACATTTTTTCATTTGGACTCACTTCTTGGTTCTACTAATGGTAGAATGTATCTCAATTTTTGATAATAGCTAAATATAAATTTTTAAATACCCATTTCTAATTTGCATGAATTTAAAGTATATTATGTTATTTTCTGTGATTTAATAGTCAGTTTTCTTCATTTGCTTGCAATTTTTGTCCTCATATTTTATTATGCTTTTTGATATCTACAGGAAAAGAGTCATTCAAATTGGCGAACTGGGATGATTTGTGTTCATCTTCCGCTGCATCTGTTCTATCACCAATAGCAAATGCTCAACCAGGCTCATTTCATGATGTGGTCGATTGGACAAAAGTTCCCTTTTCTGACATTAGACAAAAAGGAACTTGTTCGGTGTTTGATTGTTACCCTGTGATATCTAATGTGAACTCATTGGCTTGGGGACACTATGGTGATTCATATGGTCGGCCTGAAGATTATAGTTTTAGAGAATTTCTTATTGTCTCAAGTAACCAGAACATTACTCTTCATGCTTTTCGCAATGAAAATACCAATACAATTGAATCATCTCCTGAAGATGGAGACACACACGGCGTGTGGATGAGGTGGAGTTCCATACCTAGTTCACTTCCAAATGAGCAATTCTTGCATTCTAATAATAGTAACTATTTCTGTGAGATAGATGCGAAAACTGGAAATTCAGGAAAATTACATATTGATAATCAGATGGGGGATGCTGAGTCATCATGTGTCAGACCAAAGAGTTGGCTTTGCTCTTTTCTTAGTGAATTGGATATGAGTGAGTCTGGTGGTAAACACATAGGTCTGTTTCCTCCAAAATCATCGTTTCCTCATGCAGCGGATGTTGTATCTTTTAACATATATAACAGCTCTTTGGCATTTCTTTCTCGCACTTGTCCTTTAAATCAACAGGAGAGCCATAGTGGTAGGAATTTAAATGAGATTCTTGATGATGAATTCATATCTGAATTATCAGGCAACTCCCAATCCAAAATCAAACCAGAAGATACTTCATATAATTGCTCAAAGGTGTTCTCAAGCTCTTCACATAAGTTAATCGGTTTGGTATTAACAACTTCTGCTGACTCTTCTATTGAAAGTTGTGAAAACAGTGTTGAATATTCAAATAACACATTTGTGGTAGTTATAATGTTACACAGGTGGGGCATGCAGTGGGTTTGTTCTGTTAACCTTGAGCATTCATACCCTGGCTCTGGTCGAGTTCGACCATGGGCCGACTTTCAGTTTTCAGGCAACTATCTTGTTTGCCTTAACAGCTGTGGTTTGGTCAGAATGTGGGCTGCAGACACTGGTAAGCTCATAGCGCAGTTTGATACTGTACAGTGCTGTGAAGTGGATAGATGGTTGCCATTTAATGGGTTTGCATCTTTTGAAAAGACAAATTTAAGTGATGGTGAGCATGGTACAAATGCCATAAATATCAGAACTTTCCGAAAATTGGTGGTGACTTCCCACTCATTGCATCTAGCCATAGTCGATATGCATGGGCTAGTTTATTTAGTTTATGCTGGTGACTATATCTCAGAAAAGCATCAGAAGCCTAAACAATTGACATCTCATTTTGAGCACTCTGATCTTGGCTTGTTGGCTGGTTGGAAGGTTGCTGGTTATTTTGTAGGTGCTCAGCAGTCATTTATTGGTCTATCTGATGCCCAGGAATTTTCTGATTCAACTGTGCTAGGTCAATATTTTGCAAGTACAGATCAGGTTAATCTTAAGCAAAGAGTAAGATTCAAAAAACAGTTTGTTGGTGAAAGAAAGCAATCACATACTTTTCAAAGTGGTTTTGGTGCTACTAGTTCATCAGTAAATGATAGTAGAATTGGTAACTGTGGATCCAAAAACTCTGTTCCTATGCGAAGAATTATTTTACCTTTAGACAGAGTAAATGATGACTGTATATGCCTTTCACCCTTTGGTATTACTAGGGTTGTCAAATGCTGCAATATGAAGGAACAGAAGGGGCACAGAGTTGTCCACACTGACATCCACTTGAATTGTTCAGTACTTGACGAAAGAAACTTCTATTCACATAGGAAGTTCAGAAGGTGCTCTTCTGCAATAAATGATTCTTTTTGTCTTGGAGAATCACTTGGTTGTATTTTTCAGGGGTTTTTGTATCTGGTTACTTCACATGGCCTCTCTGTTGTTCTTCCTTCAGTTTCAGTTTCAACTGAATTGCTCCCTTATAGATATTCACCACCATGTGATTTTGCTAGTTGCAACTTTGATAGTACAAGCATGCTGGCGACATGCAAATCTAATGAGTCGTTGAGGCCTTGGCAAATTGAAGTTTTAGATAGAATTTTATTATTTGATGGGCCTAAAGAAGCTGAGCATGTCTGTTTGGAGAATGGTAAGTACTACTAACTACATACTTGATATTTTTGGTTTTTAATCAAATATTAGTTCTCCATGATGGTCTTCACACCCACATTGGTTTGCTTACTCACAAATTATGAATCTTAAAATGATGCTTTTATCCTTTTTTAGCTTTAGGAGTATCTGTTGTTAGAGTTCCTAGCCAGCAATTTGCTAGCACATGGGGACCAGTTTGATATTACTTAAGGAGTTATTACAAATGGATTACTTCTAGATACTCTTTCTGTGACTCAACTATAACAATCAGAAACATCATATTCAAACTCATACTATGTAAGCTGCTACAATGGGTTTCTTTCCTTTTCTTCATAACGCATCGATCGTTAAACTTCACTTGGGTTTGCTGGTGTGCAAAAATTATTTTTTTTCTTTGCTATGCTCTTTATATATTGATATCTGTTGTTGGTTATTAATTGATTCCTATGAATTTTCTAATAATTGGTCTTGCAGCTCCTTGTTGTAGCCTCCCTAACGATTACTAATGACAGGATGGGACCTTAGAGAGGCTCGATTTCGTCAGATGCAGCTGGCTCTGCAGCACTTAAAATTTGATGTAATACAACAGTAAGATTCTATTTTAGTTCTCTTTTCCCCGAAATACCTGCTAAGTTGGTTATATTGTTACAGTAAAAGTTTCATTAAATTGTAGATGCCAATGATTTTTCTGTTTTGTGTAAGATTTTGCAATAATGATTTCCCTTACAGCTAATAATTTTTCACAGTTTATAGTTTATATGGTGCACTGTCAAATGATTCTGTTGTTACTCTATCAAATGATTCTCTGTTGTTCAATATCCATGAATGCTATTAATAGCTATTTTTGTATATGCTTTTAGTTTGGTCTAACTTCAGTTCTTAAAGCACGTTTCTGGAGCTACATGAGTGTTGGTAGTGTTTAGTTTTTTATCCTTTTCCATGTGGTATGTTTCCCTGTACTTTGAAGGGCGAGTTCCAGATTGATTCTCTACTAGGATTTCTATATTAAAAAATGCCTGTACAAGGCCCTTGCTTGAGAGCAACAACAAAATGTCCTCATCAAAGTTCCAAGATGATTTATAAAATAGTACTAGTGGAAAGAAAAATCCCATTATAAAGGCTACAATTATATTTTGGTTGTTAAATATATAATAGCGATGATATCCTTAGTCAGGAAGTGTTGGAATGATACCTGTATTAGAGTCAAAATCTTTTGTTATTAGTTTCAGAGTCATGCTAGTTTCTTAACTATTAAATTTTCTAGCTCCTATGTTTCTAGGCCTCCCACTTTGCCTAACGTATTTGGTTAGCCTATAGAAGGGAACTTGTATCACACTTTTTGGAATAATGAATGGTATTCTAGAAAAGTAAAGATTCCAGCTTATTGTGTAATTGCCCAATCTAAGTGTGATTGTTTGGAGAACCCTAGGTGTCATTGCCTAGAACCACTCTAACAAAAGAATAAGACTATCCAATCAAGTCAGCATGTATCCTGGAACCGGTATTATGATATAATATTTCTTGCACCCTATTACCTATCACCATGAGAAGTGGCTTATCATTGTCATGATCGCTGGTATAGCCAACTAATCTAGAGAGCAGATATCCTACTCATTTCTGTTCTGACCAAAGCTAAATGCCAATGCATCTTATGTATACGAAAACATTGATCGAACTAGGACAAGTGAATGAGCCCCAGTATTTTGTGACAAGATACCCCTGAGCATTTCCTGCCTAACTGATATTTAGACATGTGAAAAACATTCAATCTTTTCTTTCTGTAAAGTTAGTAAAATGACCCTTCAAACTATAGAAACCTGTCATCCCAATAGTCGATATATTATACAAAAATGACCAAATCAATCTCTCTTCTCCTTCTCCTTCTCTTTTCACTTTAGTTTTTCTGTCAAGCCCTCATCCTTCCTCTTCCTTTTTAAAGTTAGGATCACTTTACCTTTGAAGAAGATGATGCATTACTTGGTATTAGAGCAGGGTGGCATTGTGCCAGCAAGAATAGGAGAACTTTCATAGGAAGATTGACTGTCATTGAAAGAGCTAAGTTGCTATTGAAGCTTGATGAAGAGATAGAAAGAAGGAACAAAGTTTGACAGCCTGAGTCAAGAAATCTTCTTCCTCCAATGTGATATAGAAAATAAATCAAGAGGGAGCAGCATCTGGAGTTCTATTAAACCCTGAAGGGATTGTTGAATTTGAGAGGTAACAAGAATATTAATACAATTCACCAAAAATCATGAGCCAATAGCTAACTTACCATCCTAAGCTCCTCATCATTTTGATGTCAAGATACCTTATCTAAATAAGTTCTGTTCTCAAAATGCTAATAGAGACATCACATGGAAGGTGAAAGTTGATGTTCCATGGTGGATGAGAGTCTAGTTTGATTTGCCAAAGTTGGAAAATTTGAAGGACTTTTAAAAGTACGGTTGAAGCTTGAAAGGTATTGAAGGCGATATTAGAAAGTTGGGGAAGGCACATTTTACACATGACAAGAAATGAA
>JAOBBC010000017.1:1698947-1708983 GCA_025388495.1 Curcuma longa
CTGAAGAATCCTTGCCATCATAATAGTTGGTTCCATCAGATTGGATCATGTAGCTATAATTCAAACTTCTTGATAGCGAGAAACCTAATCGAGAGTTGAGAAGTCTGTTCATTTTTTTCACACACCAAGCAAAGCAAACTACTGCAATTCTTGTTCATAAAGAAGATATCTAAACATGTAATTCAAAGACCTTTTTCTGAAGTTCATTGAACTTGGCACTAACATATTCTTGTCACAATGACTTCCAAGAAGTGCAAACTCTTATTACCTCTCTTTGACGTAGCACTGCCTCCTTTCTGCAATAAACATATCATCTTAGTTTGTGATACAAGAGGAAAGAAAACAGATAGGTTGTGATGGAGTCAGTACCATCTCAAAATCTACCTGCTTAATAACCGGGCTTCCAAAGACACTCCTCCACCGAGATTTGCAACCTGCAGCAATGGTGATTAAGAAGAATAGTCTAACTATTAAAAGCAATGAGCTAAATAAGAGAGACATGAAGTGACTTGATTTCAATTTTTCCCAGCATAGAGCAATGACACAAATATAATGGTAAAAAAGAAATGAAAAAGAGAATAGTGTAGGATCAGAAAATACACATCTCACATCAACAAGAACCTAACTCTGGAGATGATTTAAGATGGGAAAAAAACATATGTCCCACCATCAGCAGGATGAAGAATCTACATTCAACAAAGTAAGTTTCAACAATCACTTATTGAACAAGAAGCATTGCCGTGTTCGAAATCTTCTTTCAAACTAAATGGAGGCTCTCTTGTCATTGGTTGAAGTAGAAAGGTTTAATACAAATTAATGGCGACTTAGAATTTTAATCAAGAGGCAAAGCATCGAGTAAGAGTTTGCACACGATAGCACAAGCTTCAAGCCAGCCAATAATAGCTTGAATCAGATGACATTATTCTTCTCGGTGAGATGAACAAAGCAAATTGCAAGATCTAAGGGAATACTAAGGAACAGACATTAGAAATTAAAGATACATGGTCTTGGTAAGTTATCATGCAAAAGCTACTAGTTCTCCGGATCAATCTATTTCAACAGGAACATTGGAGTAATTTTAGGTGATCTAAGTTTTAATCAAGGATATGATCATCAGTTACTGAGAAATTGAACAACATAACACAAGCTTCAAGCCAGGTTGAGCCAAAAACAGCTAGGAATCGAGTATTGTCCAATCGTAAGAAGAGGCAAACAAGATGTGTTTGGCAAACCGAGTGGATTGGGAGAACCGGGGATTGTTTATATATGCTTGTTGATCTGCACAAATTGGATGAAGTGTTATTGATGTGTATGAATCATGCATAGGTTTTTAGTCTTATTTAAATCCATTTATTGCATTATATGAACATATTTTGCATAAACTTCTAGCTTTTGCATTCATTTCATCTTTTTAGCTTGGATAATTATTCTTTGTGTGTTTTATTGATAGGACGTGAAGATCTTGGCGTTAGAGCATATTTGGAGGTGCAAAGTTAAAAGAACAGCATTGCAACATGATCCACGGTCAGACCATGATAACCACCATGGCCGTAGATAATCCAAGAAGTCAGATTGCACGGGAAGAATCAACCGGAGGGAGCAGCAAGATCCACGGTCGTGGTGGCTACTAAGTAGAACAAAAGATCAAGTTAGGGTTGTGGAGCGTCAAAGACTGCGCTGTCCTATTTTTAAGAAATTTTGTTAGCTCCCCTTATTTCTAGGAAATTATGTTAATCTCCCTTTATTTTTAAGAAATTATGTTAGTTGTCCCTACTTTTTAGGAAATTATATTAGGGTTGCCCTACTTTTTAGAAAACTCTGTTAGAGTTCTAAAACTATAAAAAGAAGCAAAAGGGACGGCTATAAGGCATCTGGTGATTAAGGGGATCTTCCGATTCCGTAATAGGGAATTGAGGAGGAGGCCGTATCGAAGACATCAAAGGAGCTACAACGTTAATACTTATATTTCTAACATTATGGAGTAGTTTTCTTTATTCTAGGATTAGGGAGTAACCTGATGTTAAGTTGGCGATTGATGTTTGTGATCTCTTTTATTAATGATATGTCTGATTCTTGATTCAGTTTTAGCATGCTTAACTGTTGATGTATTAGCGTACGTTTGCATATATTAGAGATTAGGGAATAGACCAAGAGGTGAACTCTAATTTCGGATCTATAGAATTGGCCCTGAGTGTTTGATCATGAGAATAGTTCAAACTCTTTCGAAGATAATATTGGTTGTCACAGAACGTAAAAAATCTATCCTGATTGGATTACCATGAGAATATGAGTCGCATTAAGATAGATACATCAATGTATTTCGCGGGGAAACACCGGTTACCTTAGGATAAACCACCTTTGAGCATAACCTAATATTGAGATAACAAAGAGAAACACAACTAAATTGTCAACAGTCATCGTGGTAAAATGGAAATCCTAGGATTGTCTTAAAGTTTTCCCATCACTTTCATTCAGATTTCTTAGTTCGCTTTAATTTCACAGCTATTCCCTCATTTCGACTCATTTAGATAACCTTTTTTGTACGTAAACTAGTAGTCAACAACACGGTCCAAGAGGACGATATTTTTATTACTTGACGACAATCGTGCACTTGCGATTTCACACAGCATCAAATTTTTGGCACTATTATTGGGGACTGTGTTTTTATTGATATTAATTTTATTTGCAATTTGGTTAATCTAGATTTTTATTTTAGTTTTTTTCTTTTTTTTGCTGCTATTTTTTCGTTCGTTCGTTCTTTCCCTTGCATGTGAACAAGTTTCTTATATGCAAAGATGGGTGATCTAACACTAAAGTTAGATCAATTTAATACTGTGAATTTTGCTGATATTTATTGTAAGATTTGTGATGCAATAAATCATACAGTTGACAATTGTCCAATAATATTTGCACCTTCACAAGGAGTACAAGGGGAACAAATGGATGTCATCTACAATTACAACTAATGGTCACAGAACGATCTGTATTTGGACAGCTATAACCCTGGTTGGAAGAACCATTCAAATTTTTTTTACGGGAACAATCAGGATCAAACTGGGGAGACAACTATGAACCACAACCAGAATTTTATTAGGCACTAAAATCCAACATAGAAACCTTGCTAGAAAATTTCATTGTGACTGAAACTAAGCAAAATGAGGAGTTTAGACAGCAACTTGCGGAGTCTAGACAACAACATTAAATCACAAGAGACGTAATCAAACAAATAGTAGGTCAACCAGAGACACATCCTATTGAACATTGTGATGCTATCACTTTGGGTGGTAAAATTTTGAAGGATCCTAAGGTGAGTGAGGAGGATAAAAACGGTATAAGAAACGAAGAAGTTGAAAATTTTATTGTTCATGTTGATTTTATTATATTAGAGATGAACGAAGATCTTCGGACCCCCATTATTTTAGAAAAGTCTTTCTTAGCCACCACCGGAGCCATAATTGATGTTAAACTCTCTTTGACGGTTAGTAAAGATAAAATTGCATTTGATCTATCTGAGGCTACTAATCAACCTTTTGTTGAGAATGTTACAGGGTGGATTGTACAACAAGTGGCGAAAGAGGAATCACATGGGCGTTCCCTTGACGACCCTTTGAAGTTGAGCATATTTGATGGAGGCTCGAGAGATGGTGACACCAAAGTTAAGAAGTATCTTATTCCTACACGAGTAACGTTTAAGAGATATGACAACCCTTTGAAGTTGAACATATTTAATGGAGGACCAAGAGATGGTGACACCAAAGTTAAGAAATACCTTGTTCCTACACGAGCAAGATTTAAGAGATATGACAACCCTTTGAAGTTGAGCATATTTGATGAAGGACCGAGGAATGATGACAGAAAAGTTAGAAAATACCTTGTTCCTACACGAGCAAGGTTTAAGAGATACTCTCTTAATGAGTCTATTAAGAAAGGAAGGAAGCACAACTTCCTCAAACCCCACGCTTCAGATTGAATATAACAGGGGTCAAGTTTATGACCTAAAGCACTTCTTAAAAGGTAACCCAAATTTATTTTGCATTTTAGTTTTTCAATTTTCTTTTGTTTTGTAATTTAATATTTTAATTTATTTTTTTATGTATGTCCAAGACACCCAAGAGTACCAGGTCTAATTTTTCTAAGGAACCAACAAGAACCACGATCGTGGTTCATTCGAGAGTAAAAGGCTAAAAATTTCAATAGAGATAGCATCAACCCGGCCTACCCATGGTGAGCACCACAGTCGTGGCCCCTTTGCGCACTAAAGAGCGAACATCTATCTCCAGGTCATTTCTATCTAGCTCAATAAATGTTGTTTATACCGTTAACTCCTTTCTTACATCGAGTACAATGCGATATTTAAGTTTGGGAGGAACTTTGGTTAGTTTGGTTTTAGTATTTCTTTTGTCATCATGTCTTTTTATTTGCTTTTATTTCATGCATTATCATGTTCATCATGTTTATCATATTTCTATTTGTTTGTTTCTTATAGCACGACATTAGCATGTTAAAATTTAATGTGTTTTTGAAAGTATGGTTATATCTTTAACGATTTATTTTTTGTATTATAGTAGTAGGACGAGAGCATTGTTGAGTTGGAAAATTTCATTGTTGGTCTACTTGTTAAGTATCTCCTTCACATAAAATTTGATTTCGAGAGTTAAAGTATCTGAAAATAATTACTATTCATTACATTAGACTAGTACTTTAGTTTCTTTGAGGACTCCCACTATATTTTGGTTATTGGAGAAATACTTAAGTTGAGAGATTCATCGAAAAAAAATAAAAAAAAAATTATGTGAAAGATGTGAAAAAAATAAAAATAAGAAGCAAATTAAGTACCCCTTTGAGACCAAGTGGTTACTGGAAAAATACTTATTGCATCTTAGATTATCTTGACATCGAGTGCTCATTTAAGACCAAGTGTGGAAAATGCAAAGCATTAGAAAGGACAAGCCTTGCGAATGGTAGGTAATGTGCCTCTTGTGTTGGAAATTCTAGAAACACAATGGAATGATGAAATGACTTGGATTAGTAATAGATGCTTTAGAGTTAAGTCACATTGTGAAATAATTCATATGTCTATGCTCATTAATCAAACTACTTGATAGGATTAAATGAATTCGCTAGGGATGATGATGTTTCATTCACGCATATTAGTTTTAATTGTAGGTTTTGGTTGAGGATAAGCAAAAGTTTAAATCTGGGGATATTTGATGTGTGTAAATCATGCATAGGTTTTTAGTCTTATTTAGCATAAAAGCTTATTCATTTCATCTTTTTAGTTCGGATAACTGCTATTTGTGTATTTTAATGACATGACGTGAAGATCTTGACGTTGGAGCATGTTTGGAGGCGCAAAGTTAAAGGAACAACATTGCAGCATAATCCACAACCAAACCATAGTAGTCACCACGGTCGTGGATCATCTAGGAAGTCAGATTGCCCGTGGAGGATCAATTAGAGGGAGCAGCAAGTTCTATGGCCAGACCGTGGTAGTGATCACGGTCGTGGCAACTACTGAGTATAACAGACGATCAAGCCATAACACACCACAAGCGGCGTTCTATGGCTGTGGTGCATCAAAGACCATGCTACCCTATTTTTAGGAAATTTTGTTAGCTCCTCTTATTTTTAGAAAATTCTATTAGCCTCTCCTTGTTTTTAAGAAATTCTATTAGCCACCTCTATGTTTTAGGAAAGTATATTAGGGTTGCCCTACTCTTTAGAAAACTTTGTCAAGGTTCTAAAATTATAAAAAGAAGCAAAGGGGCGGCTACAAGACATCTGGTAATCTGGTGATCGGGGGATCGAGGAGGAGACCGCATCGAATACATCAAAAAAGCTACGACGTCAATAACTTATATTTCTAACATTATAGAGTAGTTTTCTTTATTTTAGGATTAGGAAGTAACCCGATATTAAGTTGATGATTGATGTTTGTGATTTCTCTTTTATATTCTTGATTTAGTTTTAGCATGATTAACTATTAATGTTTAGAGATTAAGGAATGAACCAAGATGTGAACTCTAATCTCGAATCTATAGAACTAGACTTGAGTCTTTGATTACGAAAGTAGTTCAAACTCTCTTGAAGATAACATTGGTTGTCACAGAGCATAAATGGTCTATCCTGATTTTGATTCGATTATCATGAGAATAAGAGTCATGTTAAGGTAGATACATCGGTGTATTTCGAGAGGAAACATCGATTACCTTAGGATAAACCACCTTCAAGCATAATCTAATATTGAGGTAAAAGAGAAAATCACAATTTAATTGTCAACGGTCATCGCGATGAAACCGAAATCCTATGATTGTCTTAAGATTTCCCATCACTTTCATTTAGATTTCTTAGTTCACTTTAATTTCATAGTTATTCCCTCATTTCGACTTGTCTAAATAACCTCTTTTTTACGTAAACTGGTTAGTCAACAATACGATCCCAAAGGACGATTAATTTATACTCCTTCCATTCACGACTAGGATCGACCTAAAGGGAGAAAGGAGTCTAAATGGCCTTTGGGACCACCCTGTCTACACATCGCTGCGCTCGTACCTTCCATTCAGGACCCTGTTGCTGAGGGGCTACAAGTTAAGAGCTCGAGCGAATGCGAGAGGGCATTGTAAGATACCAATCAAGAAAACCTAGATAAAGTAGCAGAGGTCGGGTCCAAATAAATTGAACAATGTTTATTACTTGACGACAACCATGCATTTGCAGTTTCGCACAACATTAGTTATTTTTATGATTATATTCCAATCAATTCATGTCTACCGTAATCATAATGTACCTTAAATGTTATTCCAATGTGAAAAATTAAAAATAATGAAAAATGAATTATTTTTAAGTAAATAAAATAAATTTTTATGTAATTAAAGTGTCGTGTCAAAAGGTAGTTATTTGTTAATACTCGAACCAAAGTTGAGGGAAGACCTAAAGGAAAACAGGAAGCTCAACACAATCTCATTGAGTCATAGTTTTTTTTATCGCTTGCTCACATAATTTCTCTCAATATCTCTTGACATTACAGAAATAAAAATACCAAAAGATATTCACCAATATCATATACCAAATTCTATTCTATTTAAATTTAGCATTTTGAATTATTATTTAAAAATTTTAGATAACTAATTAAGGTAAATGAAATTAATATTTTGATTTTTTATAGTCGAGTGGAAGTTGGTTAGGGCTAAATAAAGTTTATTATGTCAATATAGTGATTAAGATCAAGTAAGTTCAAATTGAACTCAAATTAGATTTATTTTGATTTATTTAAAATTAAACCGAGTTAATATAGCATTGTTTGGTTCAATAGTATTTAATTAGGTTAGTTATATTTCATAAATTTAGGAATTATTTAGTAATTTTATTTATAAGTTATTTATCTTCTCTCATTTCTCTTTCACCTGTTGTTTGTCCGTAGTCGTCGTGGCTCGCACACTAGCCGTCCCACAGTCTCCCACCGCCTAAAGTGCTCAGGGTTCGTAAGAACGGTCATGGTGACCGTCGCGGACTCTACCGTTTCAGTTCCAATATCATTTTACGGAACAGTTGCGACATGGATTTATAATAAAAAAATAAAAAATAGAGAATTAGTAAATTTTTTTAAGTAAATGTATAAATTACATTAGTAATAAAAAATAAAATGCATAGTATTTATCCCCCGGTAATAAATTTTTCATCGTATTGTTATACAACTATCACCCACCATTTGACCAAATAAATAATGATATATAATTTTGACTCATAAACTTTTTAAAAACTCACATAATAAACTATTATTTATTCATAAATAGATCTTTAAGCTTATAATTGGTGTTTAGAATGATAATTCAACAATCATGATAATGAGTACACATATTGAACATTTAGAACTTTATTGTTATATATAGGATAGACATAAATTATAGAAAAAATAAAAGATAGTAGATATTTATAGTTTTTATTTAGAATCTAAGTCAATTAATTCTAGCTTAAAGTATCGAAAGACACATTTTCTTTATCTAAAGTGTGGATGTGGATTTGGATTTTTTTTTAAAATTCAATCTAAGTACAAAATTATATATATTTATTTAATTCCTTTTTCTTGTATATTTACAAAATTATGAGTCGTATAAATACAAAAAGGAAATATTCAAAGTTTTAGAATTTTGAAAGTTCATAAATTTAAATTCTAATAATTTAAATTAGGTGTGCAATAAATTTAAAATCTAATAAATTGTGTCTGCTCATCAAGCATTATAACGTTATTACTCTTTGATTTGTTTAATGAGTTAATCACAAAGGATTATAATTTATTAGTAATTATGAGTATAATTACAATCATTTTAATTTTCAATTTCTTTTTAATACATTTTCTTAAAAATAATTAATGTTGTGCTAACAGTTTGAGGATGTGCCTACAACACTAAACAAGATAATAAGAATAAATGATAAACAATCATATCCTAATCCTTCACATCAAAAACTGCATTACATTTCTATTTAACTAACAACTTGGTTTCAATCATGCTTATATGACAAAAATATATAGCTAATATTTATTTTTGAACCACATAAAAATAAAGAATTCTTAATAACTTAATTGATTAAACCAAAAAAATTCAAAAACTTATCTTAAACAAGATTGTTTGCCGAATATATTGGAAATGATGGTAGAAGAAATCAAACGAAGGAGGAGCTTAGCTGACCGTAAGCCAAAACTGAATATGTTCAAATTTCAATATGATTGTGTATGTTGTCAAATCCTAAAAAAAAGAAGACAGTGATGTGATAGACATATCAAATCTGTCTTTTTTCTTTGAATTCAAACAAAACATTAAAAAAAAATCAAAGCAAAGTCAAATATGCCTTAAATGCAAACAAAATAGTAAAACAAGGATCCAATGTCTGTTCCAAGTAGTTCCGTTCCATGTCATTTTTTTTGTTTTTTGTCGTTATAATACCCAAGAATGTCATCCCATAGCAACCAATGTTATTTATTGGAAAGTTGACACGGCATGAGGCATTCCCATGCTGGAACGCCCATTCCGGTCATTCTGCATCCGTGCCGACAAACCATGAAAGTGCTCACCACCTACAACAGCCTCCCTACTCACTCTACCTATTGCCTGTCACGCCCTCTCTCAAGTAATTATTAGTATCGATGGAATCAAAATATCTCCACAATGGCATAATATTGTCCACTTTGAGCTAAACCCTCATGGCTCTGTTCTTGAACTCTTCCCAAAAGACCTCATACCAATGGAGATATCTTCCATCCTTTTAAACTCATTATCTTTTCCATGTGTTTTAGATGTGGGACTATATTTGCACCCTTGCAATCCAACAATCCTCCCTCAAACAAAGGACCACAGGCCCCCCTCAAACGGAAAGCCTCCGTTTGATGTCCGAATCCTCGACCAACCAGGACCTTCTACCCCTCGATCCACCCGACCTAATAGGACTTCCTGCCTAGTCGCAATTAGGACTTTCTGCCTGGTGTCTGGTCCTCTTGATTCAGACACGGGAGCACCCACTTCCTTTGTTTAAAGGTTCAACCCACATGGTTAGATCTGGATCATGACTCTTCCGGCAGTTAGTCCGGTGAAGAGTGACCTCGCTCTGATACCACTTGTTAGTATCGATGGAATCAAAATATCTCCACAATGGCATGATATTATCCACTTTAGGCCTAAGCCCTCATGGTTTTGTTCTTGGGCTCTCCCCAAAAGGCCTCATACCAATAAAGATATCTTCTATCCTTTTAAACTCATTATCTTTCTCATGTGTTTTAGATGTAGGACTATGTTTGCACCCTTGCAACCCAACAGTAATTTCTCTCCTCTCCCTCGATCATTCTTCTCTACTTCTCTCTCCCTCTCTTCCTGTAACTTTGATGTCAATGCCAAGCATTTCGCATGTCAATGCCAACCCAACTGACATAGGTTAGTACTTTAAACCTTTCTCCTTTGATCACCCTCTATTTATCTTGGTTTTTCTAAAAGTAAGACTATAGCAATTCTAGAGATACTAGTAACAAAAATTTAACAAGCATTTT
>JAOBBC010000017.1:1735242-1750653 GCA_025388495.1 Curcuma longa
GTATTCAATAAATAGATATTTATCAGATTTAGCTTCCAGCTTATCTGATATAGTCCTCTTCATATGGAATAGGAGAGACTGTCTTAGTCGGGATTCTGTTTAACAAGTAAACAATCGTCTTAAGTGCGTTACCCGAAAAAAGAATCTGAGATGACTTGCATGATTCATCATTAAGCTCACCATGTCCAACAAGGTTCGATTTCGCCTCTCGGATACACCATTATGCTCAGACGTATATGACGGAGTCCACTGAGATAATATCCCATTGTCTCTCAGATAATCCTGAAACTCTTGACTTAAGTATTCACTACCTCTATCGGATCGAAGTATCTTAATATTCTTGTTAAGCTGTTTCTCTACTTCATTTCTTAATTTTTTTTTAACTATTCAAAGTCTTCAAATTTATATTTCATTAAATACATATACGGAAATCATGAATGATAATCGATAAAAGTAATGAAGTAGTTATAACCTCCTCGTCTTTGAGTTGACATTGGACCGTATACATCAATATGTATAAGGTCAAGCAACTTTCCCACTAGTTCACCCTTTCCAGTAAAATGTAACCTAGTCATCTTGCCTTTAAAGCATGATTTACATGTATAAAATGAATCTAATTCAAATGATTCTAAACTGCTAACCCTTTGGAGTTCAGATATGTGTTTCTTGCTTATATGGTCAAGACGACAATGCCACGAGTAGGAGGTTAATTGATCATCCTTTCGAGTACGCTTGTTACTCATTTCGATATTGAATGTCTTGTTGGAAATATTTAACACGTAGATACCATTACTTAATGTTTCGGTCCCATAAAGAACTCTATTCAAAGTTTTATAACAACAATTGTTACTAACAGTTAAATGGAACATTTTCTATTTAAGCAAAAATAGAAACAATGTTCTTTATCAAAGCAGAAACATAGTAATAGTTTTCCTACTTTAAGACAAGTCCACTAGTAAGATTTAACAAATAAGTCTCAATGGCTACAGCTACAACCTTTGCTCTGTTGCTAACTTGTAAGTTTGAATCTCTTTTGACAAATCTTCTACTATACTTTAGGCTCTATATGTCATTACATATATGAGAGCCGCATTCAGTATCCAATACTCGAGTGCCCGAGGAAATAGTATGACATTCAATCATGAAAATATCTGAAGCAGATGAGGTATCACATGCCTACTTTCTCTTTATGTACTTAAGATAAAACTTACAATTTCAGATTTGAGAACAATTCTCAAATTTTTATACCAGTCCAAAAAGTTAGGATCAGTTAACTTGTTAGTGTCAAAAATAGTGCGCAAGTTCAATAACATGGTATGCATAATCAATTAATCTAGAAATACAATTGAGCA
Organism: Curcuma longa; assembly: GCA_025388495.1. Classification (NCBI taxonomy): domain Eukaryota; kingdom Viridiplantae; phylum Streptophyta; class Magnoliopsida; order Zingiberales; family Zingiberaceae; genus Curcuma; species Curcuma longa. The sequence goes on from JAOBBC010000017.1 coordinate 1,736,595, forward strand.
TATATAAGAGATGATTTGCAATGTATTTGTAAACACTTTACATGTATTAATTCATCTCATTTATTTTACGAATTTAGGAATCCTTACTTTGAATTCGGGAGATAGTAGGTTCTCTCCAAATGGGTTGATATCCATTATAGATAAGAATAACCTTGGAGAGAGTCCAACAAGCCATTCTTAACTACAGTGATAGGTATCATATATCGATTATGTATCACATATACGTAACTATCACATTAACACATATACTAATTGAATGTTTACATAACAATCGAGTTGTTAACACATTAACACATATACATTATATGTATAACACCTAACTTCACCTCTGTCCACATTGATCTTGGAGAGAGTCCAACAAATCAACCCTTCAAGTTAAAGCCAGTTCGCTAATCATGAGATCATATCTCGATGGTTTGAACAAGATTACTTAGAACAAGATTACTAATTTAATCTTATTTCACTTAGATTTTCTACTTTTAATAAAACTGTTGTAGAAGCTATATGTTAGCTCTTGCATGCTCAATCATGATTAGATTATGCCCATTTGAAATGTAATGACTCTCATAGAGTTTCTATTGTTTGTTTTGCTCGTTGAATATTCTAATCAAGTTATCACTTAGAAAAGCAAAATCAAAATGATATAAAGTCGTCGTTGTAAAAGCTAGCAATTAGCTTCTACATGTTGTAGAAGCTACATGTTAGCTTCCACACAATTGATCGTGATCAAATAATATTTATTTAAAATGTAGTAAGTGTTATGGAGTCCTCCATTGTTTGTTTTGCTCGTTGAAATGTTATTTTAATCAGGTTATCACTTAGAGAAGCAAAATCAAAATGTTATAACACCGTTGTAGAAGCTAGCAATTAGCTTCTACAACCTGTAGAAGCTAGTTGTTAGCTTCTACACGGCCGAATGATTAGATAATGTAAAGGTATTTTGGGTAGTTCGAGTTAAATGAGACGTCTATTTGACTTTAATTGGAAATGAGTGCCCTTTTGATTTTTGCCTAATTTTCATTGCTGAACTTAGTGAAACTTCATTTATTTATATACAATTTTCTTCAAAATGATTTGGTTGTTATAAATCCTCTTAATAAATTGAAGTCATTAATACCTGACGAAATTTACTTTTGTCCAGGGCATTTACTCAAAGTATAGGGCTCCTTTCTTATACTTTTCTCAGGGAGACAGGTTGTGATGACATTATTGTACCAACTGTAAGTTCAATCCTTAGGGAAAAAAATAATTATGCTATCATCTTTTCTCTTTACATGATTATTTGCAAATTATGCCATTGTTGTAGGACTTATCCCCCTTTTCCACCAAAAAATGCTAGTTTAATTGGCGTACACAATTTTTTGCAGGCTGATTATGAATTTGACGAGCTGACTGATTCATTCAAGAGATTATATCGTTATGATGAGAAACATTTTTCTTCAAATTTATCGACGATCTTAGAGTGGTCACCATTTAACACAGAAGGCAAACTGTTAGCACAAGTAAGAGTGAATTATTATTTATAATGTTGCTAGGACCATCTTTGTCATATTCAATAATTTCGTTACTACCACCATGCAAGAAAATTTTTATCTTATAAATGATGAAAAATTGGACAGTTATGAAGTAACTATAATTTCTCAAACATCACTTGTTACTATTTCCTTGCTTTGGTGGTGTTTTAATTGTACATTAATGTCACATCATTTTTCTAATTTGGTTGCCTTTTACGCGAGTGTTAGTATATGTGTGTGTTTAATGAAAATCTAAGGTCAACCTTTTTGTGATTTTATGGCTTTATTTGTTTAACTTATTTTCTTGTTTCTGATTACTGAACAGTTTAATGACATAGGGCATCATGGTACAAAGATTATTATATTCAACTTATGGTTGAATGATGATGGGAATATCGAGCTTGATTTCCAGTCAGATGCAAAGGTTAGCAAGACGTTTTAAATTTCTGAGTTCGTTTCTTTTCCTCTTAGACATGACCATTATGTAACATCCTGATTTTTTTAATTGGGGGTAGAAAACTGATTGGAGTAGTATTTTGACTACTTGGCTTTAGGAGGATTCAATTTTTTGTAAGGTTTAAAATTTTAGAAAGAAGATGAAGAATACTAAAAGGAAGAGGAGACAATTGCATACTTACAGGAACTACTTGGGCGCTTCTTTGGCCCTTTCAAAAAGTTATTCACAGATTGAAAAGAAATATTCTTGAACGCCTACAATACTAAAGGAGTTGCTCCGAGATGAAGAAAACCCTCATTCAGTTTTATAACAAGCTATACAATTTTAGATGTGGAGTGATTTTGTAAGTCATCATGGTTAGAGCTATATTGAGTCATCTCAGAACTTAAAAGAAGCTCCTTCACTATTAGAACTTCACAAGTTGCGGAAAGCTATTCCTAATCATCTCAGAGAAGTTCCACACCCCCTCTCTCACAAAAGAAATAAGTTTTAGACCTACACTCTTCTTGTGTACTTTGAACTAGAATTTTGAAGAAGCAAGCTTAAAAGAATATTAACATATGTCATCTTGATATTTACTGAAGTGTGCCAAGTGTCAGCGTAATATTGATATTTATCAACATGTTGGCATAGGCAATCGGAGTGATTACTTGCAAATCGGATCAAATTTTGTTAATTTATTGGAATGGTACATTTTGACCATACATTTTATTTCAAACCGTGGGTTGATTCTTTTGATCTTTTCCAATTAATGTGATTTAAATAGGTTGTAAATGGATTGATTCTGCGAATTGACATGGAAATCTTAGTAGATTGATAGATCAGGGTTGATTCTAGTTTCCAGTAAGAGAATTGGCTCTACTTGGATGAAGACATTAGGAACCATGTTTTCTCTAAGTAGTTCTACGTCAGTTGCTTTAACTGAAAGTAACACATCAATAATCTTTCATGTCTTGAAAGTAATGTGCTCATCCTCTGTTGTGCAAGATTCTGTCTAGGTGTGAGCAACTTTTGGTGTTACAGGACCTTGTTGATCGGCATTGGTATTGTGCTTCCATTACTGATCTAATGATGTGTTCTTTTATAGACTTGTAAGAATTGAGATTGTTGGCTTCTTATTTATGTTCTTTGGTATACTCGTTCAACAACAAAAATGGGTTTCTGAATTATTTGGGGTTAAGCTACATTGGGGTCAATTGCATGGATCTTATCCCCCAGTTGAGTTTATGTTTTGCAAAATTGTTGGGAATAATTGATCATTTTAATTACTTAAGGTAAGCTAGTGCAATTGGTAATTTTTGAAATTTTGATGACTACCCAATGGTGCAGCACAAAAGCATATCAATACTCACAAAATGAGAAGCAATCTCACACAAATAAACAAAAATTCACAAAAAACAAGTTTCACTTGCAAAGAAGTTTTAGCATGGGGAATTGAGGTCCCTTTTAAACGTGCAAGTACAAACAAAGTTAGAAATAAATTAAAAGTATCTAAAAGAAGAAATAGTGGTTAAAAAGATTCAAACTAACTTGGAATAAATCTCCTATTCTCAATTATGGTAGCTATCAAATTAAGAATTTCCAAAACTAACTTATACACCTAATAAAAATATTTGTGAAAATAAACTTTTAGAAAATCTAAAACCTTTAAAAATTAAATTCCTAATTTACATTATTCTCACTTACCAAATCGCATCGAGTGTTAGCATATCTCAATGCTAAAACCATAACACTTTAGGGAACAAAAATGTGGCATGGAATAATATTTTAAATTTAGGTCCTAGATATGTAGTTGTCGTCTCTTCTTCGTCATTGTTTTCTTCTTCATCTCCCTTTTATATTCACCTCTAATTCGTGATTGGCTCTATATGCTTGCACTCCGACACAATAGTTAGAAATTATGTTGTTTTGGTCAAAGATTGAAATTTTGATATGACTCGAAATTATAATTCTTGCTTGAAATAAGTTCTTGCCTTGTCATGCGTCTCTTGTATCACCTTAGGAGAAAATATAGTATAGTGTGGTAAGCAGTAGGCATGAAAATCAACTTTTGAGATTGACAAGCTTTAGAGTTATAAATATCTACAGAAGGACACTTGCTAATTAAGGACGTAATTCATTTGTCATTGTCAAATGGATGTCTTACATTTTTTATTTCAATATGTTTATTTTGTACATATTCCTCATTTGGTTTTTTCAGATAACATTAAAAAATTATAATATATGAGTTTAAATCTTGGTTAGTAGCATAACAATTGTTTTTCAAAGGGCGTCAACTCAATAGGAGGCTCTTCTAATGTCATGTCATCAAAGATCTTTTAAGGTCAAGTCATTTAAGGGGATTTATGTGGTTACCTTTTATTGTTAGGAAATGAATCATTTAACAAACTGAAACATTGTTGATAAAAAACAAAAAGAGGCGTTTAATTATCTATATCGTCAAAAGGGCGCCCAACAACCACCATCAAGTCTTTAAGTGAAGTCGACTATATTGATCTTCTTTTGTTATTGGGCTCAACTCCTTACTATATATCATCATCTATATTTAAATGAATTTTTTTTATCGTTGCTAACCATGCTTTCTTTAGTTTCTCTTGTCCTATTAATGTGCGTATTTGACATGGTCTCACATCACCTAACTGAGCCATTTATGGACTTCTAAGTACGTGACCATACTGTCTTAAATGCATTTTTTAGAATTTTCACTTAATAGGCGCAACCTTGACTTTCTAATATTTTTGTTTTTTATCTGTCCATCCTCGTATATCTGCACATCCACTTTACCATTCCTATTTCTGTGACTTCCATCTTTTACTCGTTGCTCGCTTTATCGTCCGATATAACATAGTAGTTCTATTCATTGTTTTGTAAAATTTTCCTTTAAGTTTTAGAGTTACCTTACAATCACAAAGAACATTTGGTGCTCTCCTTCATTTCAATTATACTGCTTGTATTTTATGTAAAATATTTCTATTAACCTCTCAATCCTTTACAAAAATGATCATATATACCTATAGCTCTCAGTTATAGGTGATTCGTTATCTCCTAGCTTAACACTTGTCTTGCTATGTCTGATACTATTAAACATAAATTTCATATGTTCTGTTGTTACTTTACTAAACTTAAAAGTTATTACTTTCGGTGTTGCTCGATAAGATTTGAGTTTAACATTTACTTTTTCATGTGTCTCATCGACCAAAATAATGTCATTTGCAAACAACACGTACTATGATAATGTGTCTTAAATATTTCTAGTAAGTTCATCCATGACTAGTGTAAAATTATATGAACTTTGAGTTAATCCTTGATGTACCTTATATTTTTTTTACTCTTGTCATTACATCTTCATATATATCTTTAATTATTTCAACATACATTACATTAACATCTTTTTTTTAGAATTTGGCGTTGTCATAAGTTTTTTTTAGGCCAATGAATACCTTGTGTAAGTTTTATTTCTTTTTTTGATACTTTTCAATTAGTTGTGCGAGAAGATGTAAGCCAAAAGGGCGTCACTCTTTTAAAAATTAACAAAACAACCTTTCACCTTTAAAAATTTGATATTAAAATACCTTTTTGTGCTCCACTTTGGAGTAATTTTGACCAAAGGTGCACCACCTTAGAGCAGCTTTAACCAAAGCTACTCCTAAGGTGGTGCAACTTTGGTTAAAGGTGCTCTCACCCTAGAACAATTTATCTCCAAGGTGGTGCAACTTTGACCAATGTTGCTCCAAGGTAGTACAACATTGGTTAAAGCTGCTCTAAGGTAGAGCACAAATGATACTTAGCAGATCCTGCACAATTTGATCAAAGATATTCCTGTATTTTTCTATTCCAACCTTTTGAAAATCTTGCTGGATGGAACACCTGTGATAACCATGATATTTGCCTTCATGTTGGTTGTGTAATAATAGATTGATTTACTAAAAATATATCACTTCTAGTCGTTCTGGGATTAATCTATTTTGGCGGATATTAATTGGCTGCAGGATATTATGATTAGTGAAGCACAAAGACAAGTGCAGAAAAATAAACTTGACAGTAAACAAGTTGCAAATAGGCTACGTTTTTCTCTTCGAGTAAGTTTGAACTAGTAATATGTGATCTTGAATAGCATTGCCTAATATAACTATTGCTTCTTATCCAAAACTATACAGGCATACATATCCATCTTATATCTACGGATACCACAAAATTTCAGGATAGTATTGCGTGGGGAAGTTGTTAAACCTCACAACATAGCTAATGATCTCATATATCGGGAATGCATATTGTATAAACCACACGTCTGTGGAGTTTCAGAGGTTTGCCTCTTAACTTGTTTCATCTCTAGTGAGCGACTTTTGTTATATGTTTTGTATGTCTCAGTAACCATGTCTTCCAAATTTTCGTACATCTGCGATTTTTATGTTAACTGACTATTTCTATGCTCCTCAATGGTGTCTTAAAAATTTACATCTGAGATTTCTGTTAATTGATTGTAATTGTGTTAGCTGGATAAAGATATTGCACCTAAAATTAAATTCTATTTGAATGATGTTTTAAAGAAAATGATTCCAAAACTAGCTACCATAGTAACTTCTTTATGTTAAGTAAGAATATTCATCGGATACTTGTGGTACAAACTTGAAGAATGTTTAATATTCTTATACATCATTGATGGGTTGTTGATCTGTTTCTGTCTTAATTTAGGCTTCTATTGTCACTACCATTGGATTTCTAGATGGTGCTCCAAATGTTAATGTCCATGGGTTCAATGTCTACCACAAGAATCGCCTTATATTGGTTTGACATTCTTTCTTTCACCATTTTATTAGTATTACTAGATTTTATTTTGTTTGCCTATTTAAATTCTCATGAATCATCTTGTATATCATCTGAAAGTGAACCTTGAAATAGATAAATTGCCTTTCTGGTTTTTTCTTCAAATGATTCTGACTCTTGCAAAGTTTGCTTGCTAAATTCTGGCTTGATGTTGTATGACTGTATAATTGTTTTAATAGTGTTCTTTGCACCTGCTGCTACAGTAGCACATGAAGTGCTGTGTTGCATTCAAGTATGCTTCGCCCCATTGCATATACCTGCATATACATACAGTTTTGTGTCATTTAAATCTTCAATTGTTTATCCTTTTCCTGGTTATTTTATTGATTCAATATCAATCTCTTTGAATAAACTAGATGAGTGCCCTTAATTTAGGATAAATATAAACCATGGATGAATGAGAAGGGAAGATATCATTAGTGAAAAGGACTGTTTGATTGTTGGAACAAAAAGAGATCACTCATAACAAAATTATAATCTTTGAAGAAAATGAGAAATATTACGATTAGCTCTTCCTAGTAATTGTGTGTGTGTGTGTGTGTGTTCCAAAAGAGATCACTCATAACAAAATTATAATCTTTGAAGACAGTGAGAAATATTATGATTAGCTCTTCCTAGTAATTGTGTGTGTGTGTGTGTTGTGTGTTCATCACTTTTGTGTTGATACTAGGAAAATAATTGAGTTGAGTAAATACTATTATAAAAGCACCTTGTGCACTGCCTTTATATTAGGACCGTTAATGTTGCTAGAGGGAGGAGGGTGAATAGTGATTTGCTTCTCGATTGTCAATTGTGTGCTCGTTCATAAAATGTTAACACACAGTTGAAAATACAAATTAAGCAACATAAACACAACAAATTAATTTTTACATGATTCAAAACTCTCGGTTCCTATTCTACGGCTTAGTGTCTTAGCGGTAGCACTACTATGTTTTCTCCTTCTTGGATACCTTTTTAAGGCGAAAAAATCTCTTACAATATATGTTCTTACAAGCAATACAAACTAAATGCAAAGATAAAGATGAAAATGAATACAATGTAAATAAACTATTTACACAATATTTTCTTTGCTCGCTGTTCATTTCTTTTGAAATGTCTCTCAAAGGTTCGGACTGCAGTAGCACTTTCCCTCAAAATCTTCAAAAACTAGCATACAAAATCCTCCATGAAACCTTCCTTTATAGGGTTCAAGTCAGGACTGAAAACTGTCTAACAGTCGATTGCTTTCTCCCATCAGTCAATTGCTTTGGTCAAGATTTGAATGTTGTTCTACTCTATTAGCCCAATGATTCCATCCAGCTCAGCAACAGTTGACTGCTATTCCATCATTAGTCTAGTGTGGCAGTCAAGTTCAAAACTTTCTGTTTGCTTTGCAACATCATCAGTCGAGTGAACTTGATTGATAAATTAGTGGATTGCTGGAACACAGTAATCGATTGCTTATAGCACAAACCTCTTTAAAGCTCGAACTCTTGGTTTTGTACTCATCAATCGATGGTTATTCTCATAACAATCGATTGATATCTCTGTTCCAGCCTTGTCAAGGTTGAACTCTCATTTTGCCTAGTATCTAGTTACTAAGATTTAATCCGTCTAACATCCGGTCAATCTTGATCTGTTAACACTTCACTTGTCTAGCATTCGGTCAACCATGACCTGTTAGGATTGTACTATTGTCAAACATCATGTTCTCTTTGACCTATTTGGATTTCCCTTTTCGTGTCTAACATCTAGTTAACTTTGACCTATTAGGACTTCACCATTACCAAACATCTTAACCTGTTTGGACTTCTCTTCTAGTGCCTAACATCCGGTCAATCTTGACTTCCATGACTTGTCAAGATTTTCCCTCTCGTGCCTGTCATTTGGTCTTCCGTGACCTGTTAGGACTTCTATCATTGTCAAGTGTCATATCATCAATTGTGGCTCACTTGGACTTTGCTCTTGCCAACTCTTTGTTGGATTTTCAATTGTTAAGTGTCTGATCAATCGTGATCCACTTGGACTTTATCCTTTCTAACGCTCTATTAAATTTTCAACCGTTAAATGTCCGGTCAACTGTAATCTATTTGGACTTTTGCACTGTCAAGTATTTAGCCAACCTTTATCTACTTGACTTTTTCGTCAACCATCAACATCGAAACCCAAACTATACTCGGTCAACCTTGACCCGAGATCGAGTACACCAACAATCACTCCCTCCAACAATCTCCCCTTTTACTTGACATCTCGCTCAACCAATAAATATATTGATCAAATATCAAAATCTAACTCGAGTTTGGTCAACCTTAACCAAAGGTTGATTTCACCAACAATTTATATATTCTTGAGCCCTAGAAATTTCATAAATTTTATGCAAGTATCTAGATTGATCCAATTTGTGAGAAAAATTGATTGTAATGCATGTTTATTTAATTATCAACTTATTTAAACATTAGTCCAATTTTCAAATTAGAAAAGTATGCTAAGTTACTAGGAGACATTCGAGCCTTTGCTTTACATGTTGACTTTGTCACTAGAGAACCATAGAGACTACTTCCACTTCCAGATCAGAGACTATTTCCAGACGCATTAATAGGGATGACTGAAAAGACAAAAAATCATTGGTCAATTCTCTAAAAATTAAAATAAAAAGAAAGTACATTAGTTTCTCACTCACTGGAACAGTTGTCCAAGAATGAACAACAAAGAAATACTCAACAATCTTTATGAGGCAAACACTTCTGCTTAGGAATAACCACCAAAGAAGGTGCTAACAACTCACTCAGAATTGAGTTCTCCTTGATCAAGGAGAATAACACAATCCAAGAATTTGAGATCAATTTAGAAATTTCTTCTAAGATTTTATAGTTTACAAGTTGTATGAGTTTGTAAATTTTTAAGTGTTTGGTATATTTCTTAGAGATAAATTAGATCTTTTAAAAATTGGTTATAGTTTTAGAGATAAAATAGGCCTTTTCTTAGGCAACTTGATCTCATTTCAAGTCTATAAAAACGTTAAGATCACATATATTAGATTATCTTTTAGTTTAACAATATTTCCTTCCTTGTTAGTCGAGAGTGAGTGTTGGGTGGCATGATTTGTTCGTGTTGAATCAAAAATACACTCATTTTGGAAATTCTGAATAATTCTCCATAATGTTTGCCAATTTTTGTCACTTTCTTGTTGAGTAGTTTGCAAATCAGAAAACCATTTGGTCACCTGCTATTAGCTAGTTCTTGCTTGATAGTGATATTCCTCACTGTTTTTTAGATTAGATTTTTTATTTCAATCATACATAGCTATGGAGTGAGATACAATCCATTATTGACAAAGCTAGTTTCTTGCTTGATTTTTTGTCATTGCTTTTTCTGAAACTGATTCCTTTTATTTGAAATTGGTATCTTTCAAATGTAACACAGTACTAAACATGCAATGTAAATATTTTGCAGCCTTACTGGAAAGTTGCAAATAATTCCTATGGAAAAGGCAGAGGAGTTGTTGGTATGCACTATAAATTCCTTCCGATGGCACTTTTTTGTATTTCAATCTTTTTGTCACGCTGGAGGCCTCCTGCTCAAAGTCTATCCTCAACTTATTTTCCAGTTTCCTATAAAATTGTCAGGTGTACTTGAGACAAATTTCATAAAACCTACTCATGATAAGCAGGATTTTGAGAAGTCTGTCCTTTACCAAAGGCTTGAGAGTCGCTTGAAAGAGATGACATATGAATATTGGTAAGTCTGATTGTGCTAGGACAGGAAGACGAGGCCCAAACCTCAGAATTCTTTGCTCTTATCAATATTTTTTTCCTGTTTGATGAGAAGTTGTTGCTTGCTATTAACAATTATGGATGAAGCTTTTTACACATGCTTTGTGCATTTAAAATGATTTGCATGAATATATATTTGCATATTTGACTTGGTTGACCAGCAATAAGTTTTTTTTTCACGGCAAGTAATTTCAGTTAGGATGGTGGAAAATAACTTAAAAGCTTTGAGGATATTTCAAAATCAGAATTTGTTTCTTTAACATTTCTTGGGGTTTGCAGTGGCAATTATCTGTTCTCTTTTTGTTAATTGATGTAAATCAAATATTTGGAATTCCATTTTATTCAAACAGTTGATGCCTTTCTATAAAAACCATTGAAGCAAGCATAAGCAAATTTTCCTTCAGTATATAAAGAGTTACTTTCTTGTTGGAAATGTTTTGAAGTTATAACAAATTCAATTGAGAAATTTCGTTAGTTTAGGGCATAAATTCTTTTCAGCTTTTGTTGTATATTTCGATTGTTATCTTTAATATTTTTTTGGCTGTTATGATGTTTTTTATCTACTTGTATGTGCGTATAAGAAGGGGAGCCTTGGCGCAACTGTAAAGTTGTTGCCGTGTGACCTGGAAGTCACAGGGTAAGATTGCATACAATAGATCCTTCCTTGGGATCTCACATTAGGTGGGAGCTTTGTACACCGGGCTTCCTCTTTTTTGTTTGCGCACATAAGTAAATTATATTGTATTTATGATTCTCTTAACAGGGATCTTCATTGCCATTTGGTGGGCTACTATAACAAGAAGAAGCCTACAGCACCAAGTCCATCTGCTCTTGTTTGCCAGATGCCTCAGTTGGGAACATCTAGCTCTTTGGATCTGGTTGAGACTGACCATTTTACACCAGCTAACCTGGAGAGGACCACACTCATTACCGCATCCACCCAACCTGTATCTTGCGTAACACCTACAGACTTAAAACGTGATGGTAGTATGCAGACCGGTAGGTTAACTATTTCCTTCAGTGTTAGCTAATTTGTTTTTTATGCTAACCTCAGTTATATTATGATGTTCAAACCAGGACTACCACATAAAAGAAAGCATGAAAATCAAGTTGCTGCCACAGAAGAAAAAGTGCAGATTTTATCTAATCTATCTGGATCTAGAAGCATCAAGGAGAATAAAGTATGGAAGTTTTTTGCAACAGGCTTCTGATAACTCTATTGTTTCCACAAGATATGCAGCATGAATTTGATACCACCATGTTCCTGTGCATGCACTAAATGCAGCAGGCAATGTTAAGACCATTATGATATTGAATATGTTCATTCTGTCTCTCTTAGAACTTTGGATCTAATTCTAGGACTTGAAATATAAAACTTTTCTTCCATGATCGCGCCTTGAGAAACTATTATATTTGTATGTATTGGTTTTTTGTTATTATCAATCAATGATGGAAAGAAATTTTCTCAAAACTTTTTTCCCACTGAAATTGTTCTGATAGCCAGACATGCACTTTAGACCTAATGGATCTTATAGCCAGTATCTAGTGCCAATCCAAATATGAGAATCTGTTCTCAGAACTTTTTTCCCCACTGAAATTGTTCTGATAGCCAGACATGCACTTTAGACCTAATGGATCTCGTAGCCAGTATCTAGTGCCAATCCAAATATGAGAATCTGTATGCATATAGAAACTCCTTTAGGCCTGGAGTTGAATATTTGTAAGAAGTAAAACTTGAAAAAGGGTTAGAGAGCAAACATTTGGAATTGTGAAGGCGGAAAAAAATATATAAAACTTAATAATTAAGAACAAAGGCTGTGATATTAATTTTGAGGTGAAGCCAAAGCATATTCAGCATTCCTACAAATATTAGCTACCCAGATCAGAAGTACAGCTAACCACTACATCGTCATACTTGAGAGACAGTTTATTATAACACAGCTTAACAATTATAATCACATACATGTGCAACAATAAGATTTGTCCATTATGATTTAGTTAGACTTGATTCAACTTCTAGATTTTTATCTAGGCTAGTTTAAGGATAAACCGGATACAAAATCCTGGAGCATTTCTAGTTTTGGCTGCAAGAAATAATAAGATATTTAATTCCATGGCCTTCTTTTATGTGCTAGTCAATAAAACATATAATTCTAGATATGTAATTGCATAAATATTATTTCTCATATTTTTCAGGCGGCAGTAACAAGTCCAAATTGTTCTATAATCATGATAAAATGTGAAAACACAGACATGAAGATAAACTGTCCTTTGAGAACCGTGATTTTGTGTCTCAATTTAGTTTATATCCCTAACCACAAGCTTTCTCATGTTGCATAATGTAATGACAATGTTTCACTTTTTTTCTGATGCTCTAGTATCAATTTGTCCAGGTTTCTGGTTCTGGTGTGCAACCAATTCTTGATATTAAAGCAATGATTCTAAAAAATAAGGAGCTACGTGATCAGTAAGTATCTATTTGTCTCTTCCCAGTGTTTTGTTTCTTTAAAATGTATTTTTTTTCCTTCACTTTGTCAACTGTGCAACAATGGGGTATTTTGAAAACTCTTTGGTGCTACTTTTACAAGGCATTATTTTCTTTTCTTTCCATTATCCATCTTAGCTACCTCTTTTGATTATCTTTAAAATCTTGTGAAAGTAATGTTTGTATCGTTGGTGTTACCAATCTCACAAGTGTTTCAAAAGTTATTGGGTAAAATTGTGTGCAAGTTTTTTTACCATTGTTTCTTGTTTTCAGGTGCTTGGAGTACGAAGAGACAGAGAAACAACTTATGCAAAAGGTCTCAACCCTTAGTGTTTCATTTTATGATCAACTGAAACTGTGATGTTTTTGCATTTTAACTAGCATTAGATAATAACATAGTATCCACTAGATTTCAGTCCTAACTCATTGCCTTGTCCTTCTACATTCAATATAATTAAGCTACAAACTTTGGAAATCAAGTTATATGAGGATTTTCTTCTGTCCACTTTCCATCTTCCCTTTTACACTCCGTAAAGGAAGTATTGTACTGGCTGTTTTTAATGCTCGTTCTTTCGTATCATCATATCTATATGCTCATTTGTGTAGCCCAGGATAGTCTTTTGTGAAATGACAATGCATGATAATTTTTCAAAATTGATGTGCTCTTTAAGGTATTATTAAAAACCTGCTAGTGGTCGCATACTAACATATGATTGAATGCTTTAGAGTGATATTTGGACTGCTGAATATTTGTTGATCTTATCTGGCAGGCGAAGAAACTTAGAGCTGAGCTTCTAGTGGTTTTAGAGGAATACAAGAAATTGCTGATTGATGTCATACCAGTTGAAGATGTTAAAACAGAGACTGTAGATCATTTTATCTAAAGCACGTCTATTAGTCACCCCTGCCAAACCACAAAACAGCAGATGGTCACGACCATGATCCATTATAAACTGCCCAGAATCTTAAAGTTCTTGGAAAGGATGAGTTCATCTTATGTGAAACATTCGCTTGCAAAAATCTTAGA
>JAOBBC010000017.1:1864050-1876004 GCA_025388495.1 Curcuma longa
GTGGATTGGGATAGATCCCTTAGGCTCTTTAACGAATCGTGAAAGCCTCGAGATGCGCTTTTGTTTTCATGGTAGCATGCTAAGGTTGCTTTTAGGGATTACTTCTGTCACTAGAGCTCCATGATCTTTAGACATTACTCTTACTCTATGATGGGGTCAACTATTTTTGTGGTAGTAGTGCTAAGGTCGCTTTCAGGGATTACTCTGATCATTAGAGCTCCACAATCCACTAGATGCTATCCCTAATTCGAGTTGGAAACCTTCAAGTCAGTTCTAGAGACTAGAGATTAGGGTTAGCCAATAAGTGCGACCCATATTCTCCTTTGATCCAATCGTGTGTTTATATGCAATGATAATGGCTAGAGTTCACCCCTTGATCTATCCCGACAGAGTTACTATTTAAGTCAAATCTAATAATAAATGATGGAGGGAGAGAAGAACATACTAAAATCGATCACAATCAATACGTACGTGTCGTAAATAAAATGAGGGCAATGCTTTTATTTCATCAACACGAACTCCAAGTTACTTCCTAATCCTAGAATTAGGGAAACTAATCCATTGCGATGGAGTTACAATCCAAAGACATGATTAATAAAAAGATGGAAGTTAACTTTAGAAGGAACTTAATGTTTTCGAAAGAACTCCAATCTTCACTCAACGTCGCAACCTCCACTTAAGAAGATGACTCTCCTAAGGAGGATTTCTATCACCAATCCATGTATTCATCAATGTCCTTTGACGGTAGCCTTTTGGGTTGTTTTATAGATTTGGAAAGTTATTTGGTCGTTAATAGAATTCGTGCTGGAAACACGACCTGGTTATGTTAGCTCTTGAGCCCTAATTCATTGAGTCAACAGTTTTTATGACTGTGTTGGATGGCACGACTTGGTCGTGTTAGCTCATGGACCTCTCATTTTGCTCTGTTTGCATGCCTTGCCTCCAAGTGTGGGCACGATCGTGAAATGGGCCACGGGCAAGCCATGTTAGGTGCTGGAAAGGGTTTTTTTTTCATCTTCGAATGCGTCCAATTGTCGAGATCTTTGTATCCTGTCAATAAAAAATGCACAAGAGCAGTCTCCTAAACTAAAATGATGAAAATACATGATAATACTGTAAATAAATGTGAATATGATAATGTAATGTAGGATACAAATGCAAAACAAAAGGTAACAATAGATATATGAATCACACACATCACTAGTCAACTAGGAAGTCGAATAGTTGACTAGAAAACTTAATATAAAATTTGTATCAAGTGGTACAATTGACTGATGGTTTATGAGCAATCAATTGATGACCTAGTCAATCGATGATTTATGATCAAATGATTGACATTAGATGAAATGAGGAATCAAAGAAAATTATCACACATCCTTTGCTGTTGAGCCTTATTATTTTACCATACTCCTTTGTCTAAACCTCTTGTGCTATGATACCTTTAATCTTTTATTGAAGAGTAGAAAAATAGAGAATTATATAGAGTGACTCACTTAAAGGGTCATAGGCTATGAATATAGTGATACTGAAAATTTGGAACCACATTAAATCAACCCATCGCGTGGTATGCTATTTTATTGTGTTTTATTTTATTTAGCTACTAATATATTTATGTATACTTGTTGAACAAAATATTTTTAATTCATAGGCACACATGCTTTTCACCCCTCCCTATTTAGCGAATTCCTCCTTACCAACACAAATAAAGTTAACTTGAAAAAAAATTAGTCGAATGAAAAGGGTTGAGTTAATTGACCAGTGAACTAAACTATTGTTTAAATTTAAATATAAGATCACTCAGAGTAGATCTTATTTAGTTGAATTTACTAATTAGTATTCAATTGATTGAAATCATATACTACATTGCAATTGATTAACAAGGATTTAAATCAACTAGAATTAAATATGAAATTTATTCAAGCACAATTAGTTTGAAAGATATAAATGAAGGAGCATGGAAAGCCTAAAGAAAAATAACAAAACCATTATTTTGTATCATTTCCACTAGCTACTTCATATTGTATCTAATATTTTTTTAATAGTCTTTCTTATTAAGGGTTGAAGAATTATATCCTTAAACTTTAAATCTTTCTATACCTTTCACCTCTTAATTGTTAAATCTTTAAGCTCTTAGTTCACTGTTAAATTTTTTTTTCTCTTTGGTATAGAGCAAGTAGCATGTATTGTATATAGACTTGACTGTGGTTTGGAATTGATGATTTGACTATTTAGAATCGTCTGTTCATCAATTTGACAGTTCTTAGAATGTCGACTCTTAATCTTAACTGTTTAAAATGGTTATGGTTCAAGGTTCGATTCACGATTCATGATGGTTCAAGATTATTATTATTATTATTAAAAATTATAAATTTATAAAAAAAATAAAAATAAAAAAAGGACTTGTATTTATCTAAGTTGCTAATGTATTCCCTTAGAGTATATGTTCACATAATTCATTTACCTTTTCACCTTTTTATCTTAAAAAGTGATGTTATTACTTACTTTCATTTCCGATTCTCATAGTATTAATTCATTCAGTATCAAAGTCTTCTACTTTATCATTTGAAAATTACATTCTTTGTATTATTTTTTTGTAGCTCTTCTCCAATCATCAAGTAATGTTCGTTTGTGCTTCCAAAGGAAGACAAAATATTCATCATTCATCCAATACATTACCTCCTGAACTAAATGTCTGTTCTACGACAAAGGTTGACATTAGATAAGCTAGACTTTCTTTTATGATGATAGAAAGGATGGGAAAATTTTGAGTCTTGTTCGACCACCATTGTAGAATATCGAAATTTAACTTACGTACTATCTGTTTCTCTAAAATCAAACTAAGTCATAAAATAATTCCAAAGTCCTATCTAGAACTTGAGGATACTCGTAGATGTTTCGTCTATTCTATTAATAAAAGTTATATTTTTGTAAGTTTTAAATTATTATTGGTACTAATATTTTGTATTTCAGATATATTAGTTTCTAATATATATTTTAAACTATAATCTTTATAAATTTCATATAAATTATTTCTAATATTTTGCATAATATTAGCAAGATTAAGAGAAGAAGAATCTTTAAATGGAATTAAAATATCATAATACAGAAGTAACATTTTGTATAAAATATCTAATTTAAGTCTAGGGTCTAAAGTAAATGCAACTAAATAAATATTAAGAATATAATAAAAATATTTTTCTCATTTTGATTTCATTACTAATACATAAGAGGATAAAAATCCATTTCATTTAAAACTAAAACTATACTAAAAAAATTTATCATAACTAAATGAGAAGTAGAATAATAAATACCAGAAAGTTATTCGGTTGAGATATTGTGAGAGAAGCAGAATAATAAATACCAGAAAGTTATTTGGTTGAGATATTATGAGCATTGTGTGCTTTATCAAAAACTCTATAGACTAATAAATATTTTTGAATTGTTTAGGAGTTATCGATCCAATGACATGTGTCACACTAATTTTATTAAATTTTTTAATTAAATTTTTTCTTGCCTTATTAATTTTTTAATTGTACGAGTAATTATGGTTCGGGGAACATGTTTAACAGATGACTTAAGTAATTCTTGACAAAAATATTCAAATGTGTATGTAGATGCAAAATTAAAAAAAAAGATGTTCTACTGAAATAAATCTAGCTAATATTTCTCTTAATTTATTATCAAAATATTTAAATAAACTTGAATTGGTACATTCACTAGTCGAGGAAAATTTGGATAATTGCGTTTGAAAACATTCAATTATTTCAAATTCTATTGGGTGCTTCATTTTAATGTGTCGCTTCAATGACCCATAACCACTGCCCGATTGGAATTTATTGGAGGCTCTGCAATAATTATAATTTTTAGAGTTAAATGAGGTAAATAAACTTTACCTCTAATAATTGTCATTAAGGTCTAAATCATTTATGGGTTTGGCTCAAACTTGGGTTTAATAAAGCCAATTAAATCAGCCCCATTTAGCCCAATTAATAGCCCAATTAAACCAACCCATTAGCCCAAATAAACAACCCAATTAGATAATGGTTAATGGGTCGGGTCAGGTTAAACTCGAAGCCCTTTAAGAAAACTTTAAAACCCGCAACCATGTTCTTCTTTCCGATCGCGAAAATGTGATTCCTCTCCTCTATGGAGCTCATGATTTCTTTCCTCTCCTCTTCCTCGATCGCACAATCGCGCTCCTTCGAAGACGGTGTCGACGCTGCAGTGATTGCCGGCGACTAGAGCTTCGACTAACGAGAATAAGATTCTTGTCGGGGTGGTTGGGATCTGATCGAGTAGCAGCAATCGACGCGAAGCGACGAGGGAGCTCGGATCTGAAAAATCGATCGATAAGAGCTCGAATTCCTGTGTGTGTGGTGTTCTTGTGGGAATTTCTTCGGATTGCTGAGATTTGCTTCTTGATCGGCAGATCAGAGGGATTTCTCTGAATTCAATTGTGAACTGGAATCGAAGGAATTGGGGCAGAGCTTGATTAGGGCTGAGCTGGATTTCTAGGTATCTAGTTGAAGTGAGTTTCCATTCTTGAATCTGGTTAATTCTTGCTCAGTGATGATTTTTGAATTGATCAGATGTTGAGATTCTTTGTGATTTCGGCTCTGTTGGATTGATCACTGTTCAATTGTTGATCGATTGTAGATTGTGGATTCGGTTAGGGTTTGTTTATATTTGTTTTGGATTAGTTTGGGTTTCGGTTGAATTTGCTTGTGGCAGATGGTGATTGGGGTGTAGCTATGATTTGTTACAGTGTTAAATTTTGTGTGATTTAATTCTGTTGGATGTGTTTGATTTTATTTGATTCTTAACTTGAGATTAGGTTAGTTGGATCCGGATGTAACAATTGGCACAGATCTAATTGGTTGATTTAGATCCGGTTGGAATTTGTAAATGATATTAACTCATGTTTAATTAGCATGAGTTTTGGATCTAATTAGATGTGGTTAGGTTAGTTTAACTTCGGTTGAAGCTAATTGTGGAATGGGTTGATTGGATTTGGTTAGATTAACTTTAGATTTGGCTGAGGTTTACTTTGTTGTAAAATTTAATATAATATTGTATTTAGAGAATGTTGTTTATTTTAATTTGTAGGACCTTAATATTTGATTTCACGATATACGAGGATTATATTTTCTGGGGGTTCTTATTTTGACGTGCGTCTTACTAGGTGGGTAATCCTTGTACTTGGTCACTATAGAGTAGTTCTTTTCTAGTGCATGTTACCTTTCCATTGTTGTTGGTTGGATATCCTAGTCGTACTCCTGTTTATTGTTGTTTGGATACCGTAGTCATACTCCTGTTGATTCTATGCTTGTCCTTGATTCGATTGATCTTATGTGACATCTATTTTGTTGCTTGTACGGACACTTTGCTATTCGTGTTGATTATTATTGTTTATCTCTGATTTATTATACCGGTGATTAGTTGAGATCCTAATACTTATTGATGGGACTCCGCAAGTATACAGAATGTCGTTAAGTAATAAAAGATATTGAACCATAGGGACCGAGAAATCAATCACTAAACAGTCACAAGAAGAGTGGAGAGATCACGTAATTTGGATTGAGATGGGGAAAGTGAGAGTGTAGTAGAGCTCCTAAACCTCAATCGAAGTGAATCAACTAGTGACAGGATTTGGGAAAAGCGATCCTAGGATTTTGGATTCCTCGAGATTATATTTGATTGACTATGGTCTCCTTACTATTCTTCAATATTTATCCATTTGTAGAGATCATTCTAACTAAAATATCCATTTAGACCTCGTCAGATTTCCTCAGAATAAATCAATTATCCTCTATCGTTACGATTGTTAGTTTGAGATGACCCCAGATAGCCTGGTTATAGCTCTCCCGTTGTCACTGGACACTCCAGCATACTACTAGTGTCCTACCCCCTGTCACCAGGTATTCAATTAAGGACATCTCCCTAACAATCAATAACCATTAGCTATCTCTCACAAAGATTCATTGCAACCTAAGAATTTCCTCGAAAAGTCCGGTTAAAAGTTCACCTTCTGTCATAAGGCACCCCGGTCATACGATCCTAAAATTTTCTTAAACCACAACTCATCCTCATCCTTATAGATTTACACCATTCACATTTATATCATCAAATAAGTTCAAGGCACAACATCCATAAATCAAATGTATAAGTAAATCATAGAACATGGTAAACACAAATCCATAATACAATCATCCATAATACACCTCGATTCCTCCTACATCCTAGAATCTAAGGTTCTACTCCATAATGAAGGGGATACAATGCAAAGAAGAGGTAAAGAAATGCATTTTAGATCATAGAGAAAGGAAATAAAACTTATCAATGGATGTCTTCTTCTTCGCCTTGCAAGCTCCTGCCAACGGTGGAATGGATGCGGTGGAGTAGCCCCGAAAGGATGGATGGATCGTCGATTTTGCTCTGAATGGCGTCTATGGTGGCTCACTTTCACTCCCAAGGTCTCTCCCCTCTTTTTAGGTCAATTTAGGGGGTATTTATATGCCCCCACTATCAAACCTTCGCTACACGGCTGTGTCTCTCCACACGGCCCAGGGCACACGGGTAGCACGCATCCGTCACACGGTCGTGTCTGGTAGGCACTGCCATGTGTTGCTGGTCCCCTGGAAACAAGACACGGCCGTGTGCTATTGAGTCTCTGGAATCAAGGCACGGTCGTGCCTGTGAGGCACGACCAGAGATAGACCCTTCTCTGGAAATTAGGCACGACCAAGTCCTGGCTGAATTCTGAAATGTAGACACGACCATGCCTGGGAGGCACGACCCTGAGTAGCTGGTTCTCTGGTAGAGGGCACGACCGTGCTTGATGGGCACGGCCAGAGGCAGTAGCTATTCTGTTGGTGAAGCATGGCCCTGGTGTGCACGACTGCATGGTGGTGAGGCACGGTCGTGCCCTGGTGGGTATGGCCCCTTGGAGGTTGAGACACGGTCGTGCCTAGTAGGCACGATCTTGTCTTGCCTTGTCTTCGATTTATTCTCTGTTTTACCTTTTTCGCTCCAGTTTCGTTCTGCAAAAGCATAAAAATAAGAGCAGACCTCCGAACTAAGAAATAGAGAAAACACGCCTAATGCGTAAATAAAGGATGTGACAAACGTAAGAAATAATCATGAAATACAGAAAGATGTGCAATGTAAACATCAGAAATGTATATATATCATATGCACATCATTTATGCATGTTGATTTAGCATAGTAGATGTTGGTTATTGTTGCTTGATCATCACATCATACATGGTGTGATGTGATGATTGAAATTCCCAACGTTGTGGGTAAATCATCATTGATAGTTGGCCTAGTAGTGGCAAGTTATAGAATAGGTGGTTAGGAATTCCCTATTCATTGAACCATCGAGGGATCGTGGTTGTATGGCCTGATCGCAGCTAACTCAATGTTGTGTGTCTTGGTCACCGCAAAGGGGTGGCACTCGGAGGTGAGTATGGAGTGTAGGCATTGGCCATAGGATGTATGTAGTTATACATGACTACTTATCGATTTGTCACCAAGCTACTTTGTTGTGGTGCTGGATTTATAACAGTGTGATGTCAGACACCCCCAACGTCATATATATGTGAGTACTGGGGTGAGTGTGGGCAGTTGCATTATGCATGTGCTGTATTGTGTGCTTGATATATATGTACTAGATCGTATATACTGCATTTGGATGTGAGATATATACTTGGTTGTTACTTGGTTGATGCATCCATGTGACATTGTCATTCATACAGATTACTATATTTATGAGATTCATTATAGACTATATGCTACTAGTAGGATTATTACAGATATTCCTTTATTGTAGTTCATTGTTGGTCCTGATCACCTGCTGATTCCTATTGTATATCCTTTGCTCTCACTTATATACTTTTGAGCATACACTAGTTGTCTGATTATCTACTGAGTTTATACTCACCACCCAGACCCTGGGGTTTTCTGTCTCCCTAGATATTAGCTAGGAGATTACAACTGATGTCAGTGGAGATCTACCAATATATACCATCTCACAGTAGGAGGAGTATTTTGTTGTTTTACTTCGTATGGATTTTTGGATTGCGTGTGGATGTGTGGTTGTGGAGTTTTGTACGTATCTGTGGTTTAGATTTAGATCTGTATATGTGGATTTCATTGTTGTTATAATTCCGCTTGTGTAGTTTCTGTTATTGTAGACTTGTGAGTTTATATTTTGTTTTGTTGTGATGCATTTCGATATGCTTGCGGTTTTTCATTTATACGTTGTGGTTTGCTATTTCAGATGCATGTGTTGAATTAGTAGTGGCCGTGTGGGCTTTTATTCATATAGTTTAGTAGTTTAAATACATGTATTGTATTGTTGAGCGGCCGTGTGACCCCTATGTTAAAATGTATTCAGGAAAGTTGAATTATTATAAGGGAGATGCTGTCGAAATTCTCCGGACAATCATCTCCTGGGATGTGACAATCGATGTCTTATAAACACCATCCTCATCATGGTGATGTTCGCTAGCCGGAACTCCACCAACTCAACCCCTCTGCAATACAAAAATTACAGCATCTTGGCTCCACAACCTATCTAAGATTTAACTAAATTTGATTGTCATGTGCTCTAAGTGTTGTCTTAAGGCATGTTATTCAAGTGATTCTCCAACCTTTGGTTCTTCTTCACTTGGCGTTATTAAAGTAATCTATTGTCACTTCATCACTCAACTCACTAAGGTTAACTCTTTAAAGAACTTAAAATTGAGATAATTCTTTGTAAGCACCAATTAACTGATAAAAAAAATTAAAGGGCATAGAGTAATAATTAGGATAAAAAATAGAAGTTGAAAGAAGAATTCAACCGAGCAGAATTGATAAATTTGAGTGCTCAAAGAAAAATATTAGAATTAAATCTAGGCAGGTGTTAGAATTAAATCTAGATGGAATTGAAAGAAATGAGCAATGTAATAGATGAAATAGAAAGATAAATGATTTGAAATATGTGCCAAATTCTTTTTATCAAAATTTAATTTAGACAGGTGCAAGAATTTAATCTAGACAAACGTCAGAATTAAATTTAAGTAGAACTAAAGGAAATATGAAATTAAAAGATAAAGATACATAAAATAAACGCTGATAAAAATTTAATATAAGTAGATGTCAGAATTAAATCTACGTAGAACTAAAATAAATATAAAATTAAAAACATCCATAGAAAGAAATGCAAATATAAAAATAAAAAAAATAAAATAAGTGTATCTCTATTCTCTTTTTTTTTCATATTTCTTTTTTTTTCTAAATTTTGACTTCGGCTTCTTTTCTTATCTTTTTTTGCCAAATTGTTTTTATAGAAAATAAAATAAATAAAACTTGTTAAGATTAAAATGATAATAATAAATATCAAAAGATCAAAAAATATATATAAATATTGTAATAAAAATTGAAGCACAAAAAAAGATAATCAAATTGATTTAGAGAGAATCGATGCTTCGTTACCAATTGATATGAACCCAAAGAGAAGAATGTCTCATGAACCCATAATAAATTGAAGGAAGAAATAAGAAAAATTTAAATCGATAAGACGAATGATAAAAATTTTAACCTAATACTTAACGTAGGTATCAGAGGTAGAATGATGCCACAACTTTGGGATTTAGGTCAATAAGTCTAAGAACACTACAAGGGATTAACTTAATAAGATCTAAATTAAAGAGAATCAATAAGTGAGAGTTTCACCATGCTTTAGATTAAAAAGTAAGTAAAAGTTATATATACGGTTGTCACTCCTTTATTTATAGCTATAGGGTGATTTAAAAATCATAATGCTCTATTTGGATGGGATGAGAGTAAGTTGATTAACGGAAGGGGAAGTCAAGTGAAGGAAGAGAAAGGGAGGGAAAGTAAAATATTTATGTTCTTCTTATTTGGAAGAGATGGAAGGTTCATTAATATAACATGTGTTACCTTATGTTAGAATATTTATATTAATATTCTAACACCTTATTTGGGAGGAAAGGAAGGAGAATGAAGATTAAATATATAAAGTTAGAAAAATACCCTCACTTTAAAAAAAATAATGCATGTAGAGGATGAATGAGAAACTATAAAATTATATTAATATTGTATGTAAAAGTTGAGATATAGAAGGTCTTAAAATAGATAACTCATGCTCTTTAGATAAATCCTATCATTGGAGGAGGAGAAGAAGAAGAATATTAGGGTTATTTGTCTCTGTCCTCTTGAGTCTTGTCCTCGAAAAGATTTATGGTGAGAGCCAATGCCGACGCTGACGTTCTGGAGTGCGAGCGGTTAGACACTGGGCAGTGACGGTGCGTGTTGTGTGAGGAGCAATGGCGCAAAGACAAGATATCTAAATAGATGAGTTAATTTAAAAATTAATATTTTAAAATAGGGATAAAATTAGAATAAACTATTTTTAAGTTCTCTTTCACCTTCCTTACATCCCAAATTGGAGTGTAAGAAATTCTAATGATTCATAAGTATGGAAGGGTAAAACTTACCCTTCTCTCCCCTTCTCCTCCTTAACTTACTCCATCCAAATAAGGATTAAAATTCTCCATCCCCTTAGTCACCCTTCCCTCCCATTCTCTCACCTCTTCCCAAATAAAACTTAAAAGGTTAAAAGGAAACTCATTTAGAAAAGACCTAAATAGATTACATAGTTAGTTTGAATTTAAGTCACTATTACAATCCAAATAAAGGTAAAATTGGATCTACATATGTGAATTGTTCCTACATAGAAATAAGACTTAAGTGATTAATTAAGCTCACCTAACGCTTGAATTATGTTAATCAAGTGTATGACTTACTCTTTTTCAAATCCACTTATTGTAGTTTTGACTTTAACATATTCAATTCGTCTATTAAATTTTCTTCATTTTTTAATATTAACCCTTGTAATTAAATCTTCCATTGATATGTAATAACAGATGTAGAGGAGAATGATCCTTTCTTTTCACGACCTTAATTTGATCCCCATTCTTAACTTGTTGGGCCGCAACTTACTTTTCATCTTTGACTCCATCACCTTACCTCGACGATAGAGAAATACAAGAAGTCTACGGATTCTACTTCTTTTTTTTTTTGCAGAAGAAAAGAATTCTGCTAAGCTATGCAAAATCAACTGTACAGTAGGCCAAACGAGGACAACTCAAGAAGAAGATGGTGTAGTAGACATCATGCTAAAAAACAAAAAGAAAAAGAAAAAAAGGTTGACTTTGAAAATAAAAAAAGAGGAGTAAGGCAGTTAATTAAAAGTCAAACGTTGATTATCCAGTATGAAATTTAGACCATCGAAATTCTGACCCCACACGGTCAAACAAGTCGATGCCTTGACCCCACACGGTCAACTAAACTAATTTAACCCATAAAACTAAGAAGCATTCAAATCTATGAGAAGTCAAGTCAAATGTATATATTTTAACTTCTAAATCAAACATTCAGACTTGTCCTCTTTATTAGTCTTGATATATCGTGAGTTACATGCACAATGATGACAGTAAATAAAAAATCTATATTATAAATGAATAAAAAAAATTAAAAATAATGGAAACCTTGAAAAGCCAATGACTATAACAATATTATTTCATAACTAAAGGAAGATATTTCATTTAATAAATAATAATAAGCCTAATAATATGGGCATATAATAATATCAGATTAATAAACATCAAGGAATAATTCTAAAAATAGGAAAAAGATAATAGCTTTAAAAAAGGTTAGAATAATAAATTTAGATAATAATATAAAATAAGTAAATATGAACAAAATAAGATTAAAAATTGAAAAAAATAATATTGTGTTACCATGTTAATGGTATTATAATGACGACCTATTAGTATTTTATAAATTTAATTTATATATTATAAAGGTTAAAATGATCATGGATACGGATTAGGAAAAGAAAGTGGATCCGACTTTGAGTGTGGAAGGGATGGATTAGGTAAAAA
>JAOBBC010000017.1:1883305-1901135 GCA_025388495.1 Curcuma longa
TGCTCATGGACCCTCATTTGCCCATCATTTCTATATCTCTATACCTTTTGCTTTAAAATTTGAGGAAGGGTTGTTCTATCTAGTAATAGATACTTCATTTGACTACTTCTATTCTTAGTTGACTAACCTGTTTGATCATATAAGTCATTAATGTTTGCTGCCTTCCTTTATCAAATCGACAATCTTCTTCCAACTCTGGTTGAAAATTCAATCAATTACTTAATCAATTGATCTTATTTTAGTCGATTACCTAGTTGACTCCTTATAGATCATAAAATCATTCCATTTATGAGTAGATCAACTAAACTTAACCTTCAACCGATTGTATCATCGACTACAATCAATCTAAGGTTGAGTCATTGCTTAAATGAAAATCTAAATTAAATATAAAGTACAAATGGTTGATAGACTCTCAGCTCACTTAGATTTTCCTTACCAAAAGATTTCTTGGCATTGCTAAGAGGCCTTACCTTTAGACTTTCTAGTCCTGTTAAGAAGTATCGTCTTTGGGATTTCCTATTTTGCTAAGAGGCACACCTCTTAGACTTTCTCTTCTACTGAGGAGCATTTGCCTCTGAAATTTTATTTGTTAAGAGGTTTTATCTTTGAGACTTTCTCTTCTCCTAATATCTAATCAACCTTTACGTACTAAAATATTTATTCGTCAAACATTTAATCACTCTTGACCTACTTGTATTTTCATTTGTCAATATTCAATCATTCTTGATCAGTTGCTTAGACTTCCATTTGCCAAATATCAAGTCCTCAACTTGGATTTCTCCAATCATCAAGTATCTAATCAAAGATGGCCTACTTGAACTTCTCTTTTATCAACACCTATTAAATTTCTCCTTTGTCAATGCCTATTAGACTTCTTCGATTGTCAAAATTTTGATTAACATTAACTTACTTGGCAAACTAATTCATTAAACTTATCAACTGTTATCATAGCACCCATTGCCCCTACTAACATCATATTTGTTAGAGCGGACAAGTATATTATAATGGAAATGCACTAATTAAATTAGACTTACCTATTTGCTAAGTACTCGGGGATTTGAGTTGAGCAAGCATTGAGCCTAATCAGGGAGCTCAAGAGGTAGCTAGGTTAGGGTGATTGAGAGATAGTCTAGTCAAAGTACTCAAAACAATAAGCCAAGTCAGGGAGCTCGAGAGATAGTCGAGTGATTAATGTATCCATTTTAAGTTTGAAATAGTTTAAAAAAATAATTAAAGTGGAAAAACACAAGTTACGCTACCATAGCAATTTTTATCTTGAACAATCTGGCATTTGACATGTGCAAGTTGCACTCACACACAAGCCAAGTAAATTTAGTACAATCAAGGTCCTAGATATGCAATCCCTACAGGTACACACGCAAGAGAAAGCCTTTCATAACCACAACATTTACTAGTTGTGATGAAATATAAACCAAATTTATTGTCATGAAACTCCCAAACTATTATCTCTCACATATTTGAGTCAATTTCATCTAATTTTCATCCATTTTCATTCACTTTTCTAATAATATCAACCTCCTTGACAATATCAATCTTCATCCCTAGCATATCAGCCTTCCTAGCATCCATATCAACCTTCTCAAGATTAGATTCAACCCAGTAGCAAGGGTCTAAGTCGAAACTGTTAGTGTAGGGAGCACTAGATGATTGAAACAGGATTTTGATAATGACAAAGGGTTCAAGTTAAGTTTGTAAAGTTTACTAATGAGTTGAACTGAGTGTGGAGGTGGCACAGTGAAGTCCTAGTTGCAGCTGGGCAAAGGAAGTCCTAGTCTAGAGGACTGAGCAAGGAAGTCCTGGTCAGGAGGACTGGACAAGGAAATTCTAATCAAGAGGACTGGGCAGGAAGACTTGATAAATCAGAGCACTAAGCAGGAAAGTTTAGGCCGGTCTGGACGATCGGACGTCTAGCGGTGGAACTTCTGGTGGTCGAGGGCCAGATGTTGAGCAAAAGTCCAACAGGTCTAAAGGACCGAGTTGCCAAAGGTAAATTCTAACGAGAGGAGCGGGTGAGGACGTGTTCCCTGGAAAGGAACAGTAGGCGTTGGTCTGACCTAAGGTTTCACTAGAAACCTAAAAGTCAAGATAAGACAGCTGATAAAAATTACCAATTTTTCTGCTTTATATGTTATGGACTAACTCTGTGATGCAGGAAATGAGGAACCGAAACTTTGGGTTCCGAGCGCTCCTATCCGGGCGACTGGACGATCCAGGCACCTGGATGTCAATCGATTGGGCCAGCGAGGCGAGTGAAGTGGCAAGCTCCCAGTGGTCGGGACACCTCAGTCTCCAAGCACTTGGAAAGGCTCCAGGCGCCCGGATATGGATAAAGCACAATGGAGTCAAAGTTGATCTGGCAACCTCCACATCAGCATCCAATCGCTCGGAGAGGATACATGCACTGGAAAATGTCAAGTCAGCATCGGAAGCAAATCAACGGGATGACATGGAGGAGCCCCGAAGGAGTTCCAGGAGCCTTGATCGACCTATATGCATCTATGAGAGAAAATCTTAGAAGACACATAAATGCTACAAACAACAACCGTTCTGCGCGCGACCAAAGCATCCGAGACGCCGTCGTAATGTCCAGAAGTTGCACCGACTCCTACGCCAATCTTCTAATCTTTAGTTGGTAATTATTTTTCTTTTTTCTGTACTTAATTCTTTAGGATGGTAAAAGCTTACCGTTCCTAACATTCTGTAAAAAAAACTCTATCTCGTAAGAGGAGAGTTGCATAGTGGATTGCTCATCGGAAACGATCAAGGACCGTGAGCCTTAGAGTAGCAGCTTGTGGCTGTGACCAAGTAAACAAAAGTGCCACTATTTATTTTCCTCTATATTTTGTAACTCTGGTTTTTCGTAGTTTTTCGAACAAGTGAAAAAGCAGCAAATGCACTATTCATTTCCCCTCTAGCGTTCAACTCGATCCTACAATTGGTATCAAAGCGAGGGGGTGTTCGAAATTAGTGCAACCACTAATCGAGCAAAAAAAATTTCGTCACTCTATCTTTCGATTTATTTCCTTCCACACTACTAATTCAAGACCTAGTCTCGGGACACCATTTCTTTTATTTGTTTGTGTGCAAGTTCTAAATGGCTCATTAAGAAGGCTAGAGCACTGTCAAACCTCCTCTCCTCTCCGGTGAGGATTTCATCTACTAGAAGGAGAGGATGGAATACTACTTGAAGACGTAGGTGGAGATGTGGATCGTAATCCAGACAAGATTTACGCTTCCAACAGATGCAGAGGCATCCTGTAGCCATGCGAAAAGTGGGACACCGCCACGAAGCATAAAATCGAGGTCGATACAAAAGCAACCCAAACTCTACAATGTGATTTCACCAAAGAAGAGCTCAACCAAGTTGGTTCCTTCATAAGTGTTAAGGACTTATGGAACAAGCTCATTGAGCTACATGAGAAAACATCAGATATAAAGGTAAGTAAGTACGATTTACTGTTAAATAAATTATATAATATTAAAATGCAAGATGGTGAATCCGTGAGTGGACTGCACGAACAAATCCAAGACCTGTTAAATGGTTTGCATGCCATAGGACAACCTATGAAAAATAGAGACATTATCAGGTATGCCTTGAAAGTATTCCCACGGAACACCTTATGGGCATCAATGGTTGATGCATATAAGGTTTCTAGGGACCTTTCCATAATTAAATTGGATGAACTATTTACAAAATTTGAGCTCCACAAATAAACTAACGTCAATTCGGCCGAGAAAGGGATTGTACTTCTTGTAGGATGATCAAAGGAGAGCAAAATAAGACGTCGATCCTAGCCCGAATTCGAAGACGTATCAGATTCCAACAGCAACAACGAAGTCATCTCCGAACTAATCAACCTAGTTTGGAAAATATTCAGAAAGAAGAAGGGCTTCAAGAAGTCAGACATGAGGAAGGTGATCTAGAAATCTGGATCAAGCAAGGCTCCCATCAACAAGGTCAAAGTCACGTGTTGTTGGGATCGTCTCGGTGCAATGCACATATTTACACGTTTCGCAAATGTGCGCAGCGGAAGAAAGTAAATAATTACACCTAATTATTAATAAAACACACGTAACACATGCAGGAAATAACAGTGTACAAGGCATTACTGGAAATTATAATTTTCATAATAATAAATTATTCTACGCGTACCTCTCAGATGACGTTGAGTAGGGTTGGCATCAATCAAGCGGTCCTTGTCGAAGTTCCGCCTCTACTAGTGATCCACGCCAAGCTCTCGTCTGGACGGCTTCCGAAGTCACGAGCCGCGTCATTATCTTCAGTACTAGTCGTTGATCGAAAAGGATCAATTCGAGAGAAAAAATCTAATTTCAAAAAATAATGTTTGTCGCAACCATTTTTCGGGGCTTTCTAACTATTACCGGTAATCGTATTCCCGGTATAATTTTTGGTGGTCACCCTTTGACCGTCGATTTAGGACAAATAGTCAAAACTTTTTTGACATTGATGGAATGCTCTAGAAACTTCGCAAGTTTCCGAGAATGATAAATCTCAGCAACCACCTGGAACAACTCTAGCAGCAACCTGTTAACTAGAAATTATTTCTGGCGTAGGAGGTTGCCTATGGTCACCGATGTTGCGTTCATCCATATGGTCGAACAAAGATGGGTCTGCGATTCAGTGTCTTCTCCTCCTCTCCCACGTGGCCGGAAAAATAGGGGGCAGCCAGCCCTACTCATGTAAAGGAAGGGCTCGGCAACCAGGAGAAAGATGGGAAATCCATGAAACCCAAAAACAACAATCGCCAGCAACATATCAGAATCGTGATTTGAAGAGAACACTCGTGTGAGCAGGGAAAGAGGTGATCAGGCGTTTAGGGTTTCCCCTCCCTCTCACGCAGGTCAGCAAACTTTCGCGGGAGCAAATAAAGAGGAGGAAGAGATCGGGATGGTGAACTTCACGGCTTCCTTCTCCTCACACGGGCTGGCAACGCTCTGCGCTCGGAGAAGAACAGGACAACGTATCAACCCTAATGGGTGCGGCAGCGGTCAGCAGAACAAGAAGAGGAGAAAGATAAGAAACACGACTAGGGTTCTTCGCATCCCTCATCATCGCGGTCGACTAGGGTTCGCATCCTCTTCCTTGCTCGTCACCGCTACGACGGCAGCTCTCTGGTCCGGCGATGCCCTCGCGCGGACGGGAGGCATAAACGGTGGCGCACCCACGGGAAGCAGAAGAAGAAGAGCAGGGGCGCGATTAGGTTATTTTGAGGAGCTACAGTACTTTTAAATTAGGTTGGCGCACGGGTGTAAATCGGAGGGAAAAACAACCCAGGTTGAACCAAGTTCAACCCATGTTCATTGTAGCAAACTAGGTTCATTCTTGGTTCAATTGGTTCAATAACCAAACGACCTCTGATTTGATCCAAATCAGTTTTGTTCAATTCATCTTCTCAAGACGAAGCTTTTTATCGCATCCGTTTTATCAAAATCTCTTCCATCATGAACCAAACTAAGTTGGTTCAATTTGGTTGAAAATCAAATCATTTGGTTCAATAACCAAACCACCTCTGATTTGAACGAAACCAATTTCGTTCATTTCATCTTCATAAGATAAATTCTATCATTTTGTCCTTTATCCGATCAAACCAGACTTTATTTCTCTCGTTCTGAGAATCTAATTCTCAAACTTATTTTAAGTCTTTCAGAGAACTGTAATGCATGTGACCTAATAGGTTCTCGGTTATGTTGGTCATCCGTAATTAATCATTAATTACGGAACAATCATGAAGGGCACATAGTAATACATCATGATCCTTAATTGATCGAAAAATCAATGACTGATTCCAGAATAAATTTTAAACCTTTCAGCAGCCAAAATGAAACGTGTCTCGTTCCTTTCACCGTCTTATACCCGCTTAGTTCAGGACATAATCTATGTGTGTCAGCCCCCACTAGGTTGCTATGTTACACCTAGCCCAAGTTATCTTTTTATCTTGTAGAATCAAATTAGTACTTATACATGTGTCCAAGATGTTTGTGTCAGCCCTTAGTGTCAATTAGGATTGAGTGAGACTCGAGTTGGACTCAAGTCAATTTGAATCCATTAAGAGGGTTGTATGATCATCATGCATGGGATTAATGAGATATTAATTCCATGGAATACGAAGAGCCAAAACCTTTCATATTTAATGGTTGGATATAAAAAGGGCGTGAGAGACTTTTGATGAAAGAGCTCTTCTTCCTCTTCCTCTTCCTCTTCCTCTTCCTCTTCTCTTCTACCTCCTTGGTCGAACCTAATCTGTGGCTAGCACCACAGTTTGGTTCTTCTCCAACTCGATGTCCGTGTGGATACCGTGGAGGCGCGAACACACTGATCGCGCTGAGATCCGACAACCTTTGAAGACAAGAGTTGCTGTCGGGATTGCGAAAGGCTCGCATCGAAGGTAACCTCAATTCCAGTAGATATAATCGATAAAACGAATATGGTTTTCGCATGGATCTTCTGGAGGGATCCTTTTCTACTGCATTTTATGCGGCTAAAATTATTTTTAGGCACATGCAGATCCCTAAACAAGAGTCTCATACTCTTGACAAGTTATGTTTTGGCCAAAGACTTTTAGTAACAATCCTGACAAACGACCACAGACTATATGTCTCCTTTTTTAAGGAGCGGTGAATCCTCTGTGAGCTATTCAAATACCTTGGGCACTTTGACTTATACCCAATTATTTCATGTCCACACCTCCTCAGAGATGTTTGTTTAAAATGTCAAAGTGTAAGCCTTTATGACCAAGATGACTTGAATACCGCAAGTCCAAGGAAACTCGCACTTAAGCTACATTGAGATCTTCATTGACATATGTATAAAATCATATGAAGTCTCACGACAGGTCACTCCAATGAACTAGTTACCTTTAACTAGCATCCACGTTTAACTCTCAACATCCAATGTCTCTAGCAGTAAGATCGGTTACTTGATAAACCAAGGAATTTAAAACGTGCTAATCTCGATAAAATCGATGACGTTCGTGCTCATCAATTCCTCGACTGGAGATAGTTTCAATACATTCATAATTGCACATGTAGAGATACTCACAAATTGTGATCCAATCATAAATACTCTCATGTTAGAATCGTATTGTGGACATTCAGTAAATGAGTTTAAGATCCAATCAAACACATAGAGAATATGCACTCAAATAGTGAATTGTTATTTATCCAATAAATAGTATAACCATAGGACACCTCTCAAATATAACAAACTCTCACTTGGCCTAAGGTCAATCGCCATGGTATCCAATATCACGCGTCTCTATGTGTTCCTCAAACTTACTTTAAGGTAAAGATTAAAGGAACCATTTCGGTGGAAATCTTCTTGATTTATATTTCTCTTCTATTGATGATCTCTTTAATCTGTTGATTTCGCCAAAGCATATGTTCAGATCTATGGTGAGACCTAGGTTTCATCGCCTACACGATTGTTCCATTGTTGTCACAATAAACAGTTAATGTTTCAATAATGGTTGGAACCATTCTAAATTCAGTAATAAACTTCCTGATCCAAAATGCTTCATTTGCTGCTTCACAAACTGCAATGGTGTTTTATTTGAAATACTTCTAACTTATTGTGCCATAATTTAAAGTGAATATGTACCCAGATTATGACTTGGAGTCATCCTTGTCTATCAGGTAGTTGGCATTAGTATACTCGCTTATAACTATATCATCTTCTCCATGTATCAAGAACAAATCCTTAGTTCTTCGTAAGTACTTAAGGATCATCTTGATAGCTGCTCAATAATCCATTTCTGAATCTGTTTAGTATTTGCTCGTGACACTCAAAGCACATGATACATCGGGCCTCATACACATTATAGCATACATGATAGATTCTAATGTCGAAGCATAAGGAATCTTATTCATATAAATCCTCTCATCTTTTATCCGTGGACACGTAGACTTTGAAAGGTGAACTTCATGCCTAATGGGTATGTAACTTTTCTTGGATTCAAGTATGCTAACCCGCTTTAGCACCTTGTCTATTTATGTAGACTGTGAAAGAACAAGCAACCTCTTCGATATATCTCTATAGATCTTAATCCTGAGGATATAGGTCGCTTCTCTCATGTTTTTCATAGAGAATATTTGGCTAACCATAATTTGATTGACTGTAGAATAGACATATGTTTTCTATTATTAATATGTTATCAATATATAATTATAGGAATACGATCGCACTCTCACTAACCTCTTTATATACAAAAGGTTCATCAGATTTTGTGAGAAATCAAACTCTTTGATTGTCTCATCAAAATGAATATTCCATCAAGTTCCGAACTTGGCTTTAATGAAATACATTTCTGACTTCATGGTTGTTAACCATTTATCCCTTTTTGAATATTTTAAAACTTCTTCATAATCAGTAGTTTACTCGTTCTCGATGAGTAACACATCATTCGATAAATTCATATTTCTCTGGAATAATGTGTGTCCTACTGAATTTCTGAAGAGGTTGTATCTCAATAGGTTTAGCCGATGGCTCATTAATATAAGTAATCGGTCGTGGTTCATGACTAGGTGTCTCATTAATGTATATTTGAGTCTCTTGAACTTCACTAAGTTCAACTCTACTCCCACTATTTTCTGCAAGAGAAACTCTTCTAGGAATACAGTATTCCTTGAAACAAACACTTTTGTTCCACGAGCGAATATAATTGGTAACCCCTCGTTTCCTTAGGGTATTCAATAAATAGACATTTATCAGATTTAGCTTCCTACTTATCTAATACAGTCTTCTTCACGTAAGTAGGACAACTCCATATCTTCAAGTAAGATAAACGAGGTTTTATTATTCCATATCTCATATGAAGTATTAGAGACTACCTTAGTCAGGACTCTATTTAACAAGTAAATAGTTATCTCAAGTGTGTTGCCTAAAAATTCTGAAAAGATTTGCATGATTTATCATTAACCTCACCATGTCCAATAAGGTTCGATTTTACCTCTCAATACCCCATTATGCACGGGCGTATACAGCG
The DNA here is from genome assembly GCA_025388495.1 of Curcuma longa. Classification (NCBI taxonomy): domain Eukaryota; kingdom Viridiplantae; phylum Streptophyta; class Magnoliopsida; order Zingiberales; family Zingiberaceae; genus Curcuma; species Curcuma longa. Next base: position 1,892,329 of record JAOBBC010000017.1, read on the forward strand.
AAGTCCATTGAGATAATATTCCACTATCTTTTAGATAATCCTGAAACTCTTGACTTAAGTATTCACCACCTTGATCGGATCAAAGTATTCTAATACTCTTGTTAAGCTGTTTTTCTACTTCAATTCTACATTCTTTGAACTTTTCCAAGTCTTCAGATTTGTATTTCAATAAATACATATATCCAAATTGTGAATAATCATCGATAAAGATAATGAAATAGTTATAACCTCCTCATGTTTGAATCAACATTGGACCACATACAACAATATGTATAAGGTCATGCAACTCTCCCACTAGTTCATCTTTTCCGATAAAAGGTTACTTAATCATCTTGCCTTTAAAGCATCATTCACATGCATCAAATGAATGTAATTCAAATGATTCCAAACTGCCAACTCTTTGGAGTTTAGTCATGTGTTTCTTGCTTATATGGTCAAGATGATAATACCGCGAGTAGGAGGTTAATTGATTATCTTTTCGAACATGCTTATTGTTTATGTCAATATTGATTGCCTTGTTGAAAATATCTAACATGTAGATATTATTACTCAATGTTTTAGTCTCATAAAGAACTCCTTTCAAAATTAGATAACAACAATCGTTACTAAAATCAAATGGAACTCTTTTCTATTTAAACTAGAAATAGAAATGGTATTCTTTATCAAAACAAAAACATAATAATATTTTCCAACTTTAAGACGAGTCTTTTACTGTTCCTCAGGCCCTATATGTTATCACACATATAAGAGATGCACTTAGTATCTAATATCTGAATGGACGAGGAAATAGTCTGACATTCATTTATAAAAATACATCAAGCGAATGAGGCTTTACATGCCTACTCTTTCTTAACGGACTCAAGATAAAACTTGTAATTTCAAATTTGAGAATAATTCTTAAATTCCTATACTAGTCCTAAAAGTTAGGGGCAGTTAATTTATTGGTATCCTAAATTATACGCAATAAAAGACAGCATGCATAATCAATTAAATCTAAAAATATAATCAAGCATATAAAAGAGATGATTTACAATGTTTTTGCATACATTAGTTTATTAATTCCATTTATTTTACGAATTCAAGAGCTCTACTTTGAATTAGGAGATTGTAGGTTCTCCCCAAATGGATTGATATCTACTATAGATAAGAATAACCTTGAAGAGAGTCAAATAAGTCATTCTTAGTTACAGTGGTAGGTATCATATACCGGTTATATATCACATATACCTAATTATCACATTATACTATCAACTACTTGAATGTTTACATAAATATCGGGTTGTTAACACATTAACACGTACACATCATATGTATAACATCTAACTTCACCTCTATCTACATTGACCTTGGAGAGAGTCCAATAAATCAACGCTTCAAGTTAAAGTCAACTCGCTAATTATGAGATCATATCTTGATGGTTCAAACATATTTACATTCAAGTCGAGCTTGGAGAGAGTCTAACAACTCAAACAAAGAAGCAAACTCTGGTTCTAATCATATTAGCGGAAAGTGTTGGCTTTAATAATTTTTTAAGGGGTTTTTAGGTCTCATCATCTTTTCATGCAAAAAATGAAATTATCTACATGACATGACAATAAATAGCATGACATAATTAATACAACTAATCATGACAAATAACATGACATGACATAATTAATGCAACTAATTATGACTACTTCCAACCCTAGTCATCATAAATCTTATTTAAGAAAATATGGTTAAAAATCTGATTTCACAAATCAAAATTCTTAAATTAGATTAAGAAATAATTTTTCATATTTAATCAAATATTTTATTTTTAAAAATATAATTTTTAATTTAAAAAATCTAATTAATTAAGAAATAATTTTTCTAATTTAAAATTCCTAATAAATTAGAAAATTATATAATTAAAAATTTTAAATTAAATCATAATATTTTCTTTTAAGAAATAAAATTTTTAATTAAGAAAATATAATTAATTAAAAAATAATTTTTCTAATTCGAAATCTCCTAACCAATTAGAAAATTTCTATAATTAGAAATTCTAAATTAAATTATAAAATTTTTATAATTAGATTTACGACTAACTACAACGCGTAAAATTATTTTACGCGTATATCTTGCACCATCAGGCTTTGATACCACTATTAAGATCGTTCTAGTGCAATGAATTGTTTACACGTTTCACAAATGTGTGTAGTAGAAGAAAATAAATAAATACACCTAATTATTAATAAAACACACGCAGGAAATAACAATGTACAAGGCATTACTAAAAATTATAATTTTTAAAATAATAAATTATTCTATGCATACCTCTCGGATGACGTTGAGTGGGGTTGACATCAATCGAGCGGTCCTTGTCGAAGTTCTGCCTCTATTGGTAATCTACGCCAAGCTCTCGTCTGGACGGCTTCCGAAGCCACGAGTCATGTCATCGTCTTTGGTACTAGCCGATGATCGATAACGATCGATTCGAGAGAAAAGCCTAATTATGAAAAACACACAACAATATTTGTCGTGAACGTTTTTCGAAGCTTTCTAACTATCACCAGCAATTGTATTCTCGGTGTAGTTTTCAATGGTCAACCTTTGACTGGCAATTTAGGATAAATAGTTGTAACTTTTCCAACATTAATGGAACGCTCCACGCCGAACAAAGGTGGGTCTGCGATTCAGTGTCTTCTCCTCCTCTCCCACGTGGCCGAAAAAATAGGGGATAGTCGGCCCTGCTCATGCAAAGGAAGGGCTCGACAACCTGGAGAAAGATGAAAAATCCATGAAACCCAAAACCAACAATCGCTAGCAATAGATCAGAATCGTGATTCAGAGAGAGCACTCGCGTGATCAGGGAAAGGGGCAATCGGGCATTTAGGGTTTCCCCTCCCTCTCATGTAGGCTAGCGAACTTTCGCATCAGCAAACAAAGAGGAGGAGGAAGAGATTGGGACGGCGAACTTCACGGCTTCCTTCTCCTCACGCAGGCCGGCGATGCTATGCTCTCGGAGAAGAACAGGACGATATATCAACCCTAACGGGCGTCGACGACGGTTGGCAGAACAAGAAGAGGAGAAAGAAAAGAAACACAGCTAGGGTTCTTCACATCCCTCATCATCGCGGTCGGCTAGGGTTTGCATCCTCTTCTTTGCTCGTCACCGTGGCCTACGACGACGGCTCTCTGGTCCAGCGACGCACTCGCACGAACGGGAGGCATCAATGGCGGTGCACCCACAGGAAGTAGAAGAAGAAGAGAAGGGGCGCGATTAGGGTATTTTAAGGAGTTATAGTACTTATAAATCGGGTTGGTGCACGGGTGTAAATCGGAGGGAAAAACAACCCAGGCTGAACCGAGTTCAGCCCTCACTGTAGCGAATCAAGTTCATTCTTGGTTCACTTGGTTCAATGACCAAATGACCTCCGATTTAACCCAAATCAGTTTTCTTCAATTCATCTTCTCAAGATGAAGCTTTTATCATATCCGTTATACCAAAATCTTTTCCATCATGAATCAAACAAAGTTGGTTCAAAATCAAACCGTTTGGTTCAATAACCAAATCACCTCTGATTTGAACGAAATCAATTTCGTTCATTTCGTCTTCACAAGATGAATTTCATCATTTTTTCTTTTATTCGATCTAACTAGACTTTATTTCTCTCGTTCTGAGAATCTAATTCTCAAACTCATTTTAAGTCCTTCGGAGAACTTGTTATGTGTGTGACCCAATAGGTTTCCGATTTTGTTGGTCGTTCGTAATTAAACATTAATTATGAAATGATCATGAGTGACACCTAGTAGTACATCATGATCCCCCAATTGATCAGAAAATCAACAATTGATTGCAAAATAAATTCTAAATCTTTCAGCAGCTAAAATGAAATGTATCCCATTTCTTTCACTGTATTATACTCACTTGGTTCAGGACATGGTCTATGTGTGTCAGTCTCCACTAGGCTGACTACGTCACACCTAGTCCAAGCTAGCTTTCTTGTCCTGTAGATTCAAGTTACTTGTATATGTGCCCAAGAGTCTCATACTCTTGATATATTATGCTTTGGCCAAAGACTTTTAGTAACAATCCTAACAAGCAGCCACAGAGTATACGTCTCCTTTTTCAAAGAGCGGTGAATTTTTTGTGGGTTATTCAAACACTTGGACACTTCGACTTATACCCAATCATCCTGGATCCACACCTCCTCAGAAATGTTTACTTAAGATGTCAAAGTATTAGCCTCCATAACCAATGTTACTTGAATACTGCAAGTCTAAGGAAACTCGCACTTAAACTGCACTAAGATCTTCATTGACATATGTATAAAATCATATGAAGTTTCACAGTATGTCACTCTAATGAACTAGTTACCTTTAACTAGTATCCACGTATAACTCTCAACATCCAATGTCTCCAGCAATGAGATTAGTTGCTTGGTAAACCAAACAGTTTACAACGTACTAATCTTGACAGAATTGATGGCGTCCGTGCTCATCAATTCCTTGATAAGGGATAATTTCAGTACATTCATAATTACACATGTAGATATGCTCACTAGTTGTAATCAAATCATAAATTCTCTCATGCGATGAATTGTATTATGGATATTGATAACTGGCAATTTTATCGGATAAATCAGGGTTAGATTGGGCTATTTTTATCATATTTCTTATCAATAAATTAGATGTCTGGGCTGATATTTATGTTGGATGAATTTTTAGTAGTTATACTATTTTTCATTAATTTATGGAAATTTATTGATATTAATTTGTGTATTTAATTTTGTACGAAATTATGATGGAGATAACAATAATTAGAGGGCTCATTTGCAAGAAAAATAAATCTTGATTCGAGTCAGGTTTGAATTGGATTCTAATTGACTCGATCAGGGTGAAAGATCAGTTCTGGCTCAATTTGGGGTAAGTTTGGATTCAAATTGGTTCAACTTAATTGGATTTAATTGAAATGGGTTCAGATTCAACCCAATACAGTTAGCTCATCCCAAAATTCAAACCAAGCCCAAATCAAATCAAGGCCTAATTTAGCCGGTTTAATTTGGTTCAGTTCAAACTGTCAATTAAACCCTAATTCAGCCGGTTCAATTTGGTCCGGTTCAAGCAGAGGTTAAAAGGTTTGCTTCGGTTCACAAGCAAAGTGGGGGCTCGCAATCGTGTTACTGTCGCTTCTCATTCACAACTTTTCTACTGTGCATCTTCCTTTATTCTTCGTCTCCATTCGTGCCGAGCCTCCTCTTCCTCCTCCCGATTAGCTCAAAGCAAGGGCAGCATCATCTGGTTGAAGAGCGTTAACGCCACCGCAGAAGCATCTCACCGTGAGCTCCGGCGAGACTTCTTCTTCCTCTGTCGGTTGTGCTCCGTCGCTGAGAGCGATTGTTCCAGCGACGGCGGTCGGCGACAGCTCAATCCTTTGCCTCCACAGAAGCAGCGTGCGACGGCTGGTCTCTAGCGGTGAATTGTAGCACAGATTCGGCTGGTCTCCTGGTCGCAATTTGTAGCAGGGGATTCTCATGCGTCTTCGACTTCCACCGTCCCAGTAAAATGGCAAGATAAGGTTGTTTTCAGTTTCTGTTTATGATGTCCTGGCCGCGATTGTAGCAAGGTGTTAGGGCAGAGGTGAATCACTATTGCCTGCGTCTTCTCCGATCGTGTCAAGCTGTGAGCGATTGTTCCAGTGAGGTCCACTGTCCGGCACGATTCAACCAGCTGTTAAGGGTCTTGTTTTGTGCCAATTGGGAGAGGGAAGGAAAGAAAACCCTAGTTGAATTCCCGGTTCTATGTTCTATGTTCTATTCTTGCTTTACTGTTTTTGCTCTTGTTTTGATTTGTTTCTGTTTACTTGATCCAAAAACCCCCCATGAACTCTAATCTCTAACCTTAATTGCAAAACCTAATTTTCTAACTTTGATCTTAATTTCTAACAGTGAATCTAACTTGGTTCTTTGTAGTTGTGTTGTTGTGGTTGTTGTATAACTCTAACATTTATGGAAAGGTTGGGATTCAATTGTGTTTAGCCGTATATGGTATTTCCCTATTTGAATGGGTTGAACAACTTGTATTCTTGGTAGTGAATGAGCTTGATCATGGCAGTTAGGTTTTGTTAAAAGGGAATTGTGTTGTGATAATAGGTTTGTATGGGTTTATGTAGACTTTATGTGTATAAATTATGGTAGTATGAACTTGTGTATGTGGGATTTAAAATCATGTTGTATGTATGTTGTAGTAAATGTTTGTTGAACATTTTCTGGTTGTTGATGTTGTGCTTGTATAGTATAATGTGTTGTTGGGTTGTAGATTTGAATAAGCTTGTAAATTGAGATTGTATGAGGTATTCATGTTTTGTATAGTTTATGTAGGTTGAGTGGTGTATGTTGTATGTCATAGTTATGTAAATGAAGGCATGTTGTGCATTGAGTTGTATAAATAAAATCGCTGTGAACATATTTTGTATTATATGTCCTATGTGATAGATGTTGTATGTTATGATTGTTGTATGTTTATTCAAAAGAGTGTATGTAGTATGTGGGTGGTTGTATGATGTATGCTTCATATGATTTATGTTTGTACATATTATGTGAATAAAATTCATATTGTATGCTATATGTGGGACTAGGGATGTAAACTTAAGATTCTTTTGGTAATTATAGGAATTAATTATTAATAAATGAAGTATGTAAATAGGAATAAATATAGTCAATAATAAAATCTCGCACCAAATATCTAGGATAAACTCCCTGTCATTGAGTCCATGAGAGACGACCCAGACCTCTCTATATTACTTAATGTGATAATTAGGAGGTTGGTAAATAAATTAAATAATTAATTTTGATAGGTCTGACTGACAAAATAAATAAAATAAATAATAAAAATTAAAACACCCAAAACACACCCACATCAAATATTCAGTAAATGAGTTTAAGATCCAATCAAACACATAGAGAATATGAACTCAAATAGTGAACTGTTATTTATCCAATAAATAATATAACAGTAAGGTGATTGCCTTAGGATACCTTTCAAATATAACACGTGCTACGATTACAACAAGAAAGGGCACTTAAAGACAAAGTATTTTAAGTAAAAGAAGGAGAAAAGGATCAAGAAGAAAGCACTAAAGGCCGCGTGGGATGAGTCCTCCTTAGAAGACTCAGAGGAGGAAGAGAACACGAGCTTCCTAGCTCTATAAGCAAGAGAAGAGCTAGCTGAGATTGAGTCCGAACTTGACACTAAATCCAAAGCCAAGTCTGAATCAAGCCATGGATCCATATCCGATTCAGAAGACTCAAACACCACTGTAAGTGATAAATTAATTAAAAAATTATATTCTATTATTTATTGCTTATCTAGAAAACTAACAAAATCTATAATCCAGGTTAAGTCTCTTCAAAAGGAGATTACACTCCTTAAGGAGAAAATTAACCTCAGCTCTTCGACTAAAAAGGTTCAGATTAGAATTTCAACTCAAGTCCAACTTCAGAAAGAAAATTCCAATCTGAAAATTCAAGTTAAAGATTTGAAAAAATCGTTAGAAAAGATTACTTCAAGCTCCAAGTATCTTGACATGATGCTTGGAACTCAAGGACTGTGTACAATCAATCTCGACTTGGACACAAAATCAGACATAGATCGTATTTGTCGTTGGTAAATCAAACTCAAAAACCTCGAGTCTAATTACAAAAAAATCATGATTTTGCGACGAATTTTATAACGAATTTTAAAAAGAAATTCATCGTAAAATCTTTTGCGACCATTTTTTTTCGTTGTTATAAAGTCGTCGCCAATTTTGGCAATGAAATTTCTCGTTTCGTCGTAACAATTTGTGACGAAAACTGAAATTCGTCCCCAAATTCATCGTAGATTTGCGATGAATCCGATTTTCGTCGCAAATCTGCGACGAATCATTTTCGTCACAGATTTGCGACGAATCTATTTTTTATCGCAAATTTGTGACGAAAATGCTTTTGTCACAAATCTGCGATAGAAATGAGATTTGCGACGAATTTGATTTTCGTCGCAGATTTGCGATGAATCCCGTTTTCGTCGCAGATTTGTGACGAATTTGGAGACGAATTTCAATTTTGTCACAAATTGTCCATGCACAGTAAGTTACGATATAAATGCGACGAAATCATTTTCGTCGTAGAATTTGTCGTAGATTTGCGATGAATCCCGTTTTCGTCGCAAAATTAAATTTTTTCTTTCCTATCTCCTTTATTTGTTGATTATCCCGTAGATACAATACACGATCCAATCGAATCTAATCAAATTGTAGTAATAACCTATACATAAATACACATATTAATATCAATCAACATCCACATACATATATCAATTCACACAAATTGAAATCACAAACATCCACATCCATATATATCAATCCACACTCTATAAATATACCTATCAATCCAAATCATGATCGAAAACATTAATATCACTCCAGAACAACATCAATATCAACATAATGAAATCCAAACCCGTACATCCAGTTATATAAATCCATATACAATATATGTAATGTCAAAAGGGATGATCAGGACCAAGAAAAGATGCAATAGAATCATCGTGTTCGTTTCTTCAATGGTACCATAGGATACTTTATTTGAACCAGAGTCATTATCCTTCTGACTAATGAAATCATTAGGCATATCATTATCCTTCTTCAACCCACGTATTATGGCATAAGTATATCTACTGCTAGTTGTTGCCTTTAAGATGCTAGTCGATGAAACAGGTAACATTTTGATCCCCTTGAATTGGTTCTCTGTGAGGGGTGCACATTATACCTTGAAGTGCACTGAGACCTTCATAAACAAAACATA
>JAOBBC010000017.1:2005414-2022047 GCA_025388495.1 Curcuma longa
CCACGTCAGCCAATTTGTTGACCTTTGGGGCCGCATATGACCGGGCAAGACTTCCTTGACCGTGGGCCCCTGAACCGGTCAGGATGGGCATTCTATTGACCGATCGCGCCACGTCAGGCCCGACAAGACTTACCACATCACTTGGGATGATTATTAATCTTTTTTTCTACCATGTCAAACCAGTAAAGACCTTCTATATCACCATCCATCTCCATCGGTTCATAACGTGGGTGTTGATATATTGCCTTCCTATTTTCTATTTTGATAGATTAATATATTAATCAAACTATAAATATATGCATTTGTATGTGGTGACTGTAACTTTTTATTTTATATTCTTATAAATAATCGAGTGGCGAATTCGAAGTATACGATTGTCTCCCTGTTTCCAACCTGTGCTTTCTGAAATCAACATTTCCGGAGACCACCATTATCCATTTCAGGAAACCACCATTATCCACCATTCTTATTCGCCTCTTATCGCCTACCATCCACCATCATCCAATCTCCGATGAGCCTAAAACTTCTCCCCCTTCACGCCGCTCTCTTCAACTCCCAGACGCCGACGCCAAGGACTGCTGCCGTTTTGCCTGGATCAGGGAGGAGGTCAACTGCTAGGATTCAAAAGGCCAAGGCAACCTCCTCCTCATTTCCTACCCCAGATCGGGATAATCGGGATAGGGGCAATTGTGATGGGGATCGTATCGAGGAGAAAGCATCTTCTTCGTCCTCAGCTGACTCGTGGTTCCCGTCGAGGAGTCAGACATATGCCCTGCTAAAACAACAGTTGGCTATCGCCGCCAAATCCGAGGTGTGCCATCTTCACACCCTTTGTTTCTCGGAAATATGTTTGAACTTTAACCTGCTAGTCTGGTCACCATCTTTTTTTGTACATTCCATCTCCAATAATCTTTTTATTGTACCATTCAATTTCTAATCACCATACCACTCTTTTCCATCTATTCTTCGTGGGATCATTACCTGATTCAATCCTGAGATATTTCAGAAGAATCACGATCGCCTTGTTGCACACTTCCTGCTCGTTAAATTTCAAGCGATTTTCTACTATCGATTGTAACATTTTGTCTAGTAAAATTGTGAGGATGATATTCATTGATTGGAGCTAAATTTTCCCTGGTATTGGTCTTCCTTTGCATATGGCTTTTTTGGTTTTTTAGGACTATGAGGAAGCTGCTAGAATCAGGGATTCCTTGAAATCATTTGAGGAGGAAGAGCCGCTATTGCACCTTCGAAAAATGCTGAGGAAGGCTATTGAGGAAGAGAGATTTGAGGTAATTTAGGATTGTATTTTCTTCACCATGCTTTGTTGTTTCTGACATTTGAATACAAATATACTGCTATAATGCATTGGAGCTCTATGTGTTAACTTCTTGATTTTCTGAAACATAATTTATTTTGTAGATGGCTAGGAATGGATTATGGTGGTCCAAATACGAGTTAGTCTCAATGTGACTATATGAGTTAGGCCGACTAGAAGGTCGGGGATATTTTTTTCTCTAGCAAAAAAAGGATAATTATTAAAATGTTAGTATTGTAAGGTATTCGTGTGTTGTTGTTCATGTTAAATATGCACACAACAAAAATAAAAATAAACACAAGCAAAAGAATGCTAATAGACTTTGTTTAACATGGTTTAGAGATTCTCTCCTACTTCACGACCTATGAATTGCTCGATAAGTCATTCTACAAAGGTTCCACCAATGATTCTCTCTTTACAAAATTAATGCAATACTCTTACAATATTTGCCCAAGATGTTTACAATTGATCTCTCCTCTCAAATATAAAGATGATATGTAGACTAAATAAAAAAATTAATAAGAGCTTGAGTTGATGTCTTCAACCTTATTGAATCCCTTTGCAATGTAATGCATCCACTTGGAAGGAGTTTGAAGATCAGTTTTGCAGAATTACACCAACTCAACGATCTCCAAGAGATTTTATAGTCAATTGAATCAGCCTTCAGTCCTCTAATCATGCAAAAATAACCATTACATATTCAATGGCTAGCAAAAGTCCATTCGATTGTTTAAACTTCTAGTTGACTAAATTTATTTCTAATTGACTAGATTAAGTTCCATATTTATTTTATTCAATTTTAGTCGACTGGATCCATTTCCAATTGATCGAAGCTAGAATATAGACATTCTATTGTTTGTATTCTTGCTCGATTCAACTAAGCACTCCAATCAAGTCGACAAGATTTGTTCATAGATCCTGACATTACTTGGCTCAAAGCTATGAGATCGAGCTTAACCGCCAACTACAACATAGGATAGGTTTCCCTTTAGTCTAAGGCTTCACTCTAAATATATTATCCCTTGCCCTTACCTAACTAAACATACGATCCCTTGATCCCTTGATGATTGCCTAAAGAATAAGACTAAATATTACATTTTATGCATAATCTCTTACAACTCTCTTGTCTTGGGGTTTTGAACTTGTTGATGCTTCATGTTGCCCACGAGTTCACCTCATGTTAAACCATTAAACCCTCAGATGTGTTGGTTCAATTAGGCACTTAGTAATCAAGCCTGATTATAGTGCCATGTCAAGTATGTGATAGAGGGTTGTCTGGATGCAATTATTGCAGGAGTAATTGCAAATCCAAAATATTTTAGCAAATGAAGTTCAGTAGACTAAAGAGGACCAGATAAGGTGGACAAGAAGTTTTAGTAGGTTGAGGACCAAATACTAGGTAGACGAGAAATCTTGATAGGTCTTACAGACGAGACGTCCCAACAGATTAAGGAGGACTATATACCATGCAAACAAGAAGTCCAAGTAGACCAAAGAGGATTAGATATCGACAGACAAGAAATACTGATAGGTTAAGGAGGACTATATAGACAAGAAATTTTAGTGGATTAAGGAGGACCAAATACTACACAGACAAGAAGTTTAGGTAGGTCAAAGAGGACTGGATTCAAGAAGTCTTAGTAGGTTAAGTAGAACCAGATACACAAAGTTCTAGTAGGTCAAGAATGACAAGATATCAAGCTTAAAAACTCTAGGAGGTGAATTCTTGGCAAGTGGGATAACTCTTGGTGAGTGAGATGTGAGGTAGAGACTTGTACTTTGGGCGAGGGTACCTTTCTTACTTAGACAATAGCTTGATTAAGAAATAAGTATTTCAGGGTTAAAATTAATGTGCCAATCGACTAATGGAAATTGCCCATCAACAACAAATTGATAATTTGAATTTTCATTGTAATCATTAAAATAGGATATACTTTAACAAGAATATTTTAGGTATAATAGTTGACTAATGGAACAAACGTTAGCAGATTTGGTCAAGAAATGCGAATATTTTAGGGTAGTCGACTGATGACCTAATCAACCAATGATGTGTTTGTGATCCTAATGATTTGGTCATGACTTTATCTATAGCAATTGACTGATAGACACAGTGAGCTACAAAATGAGTCTAGATTTAGGTGAATCGGATTACATGTCATAGGTGAGTTGATTGACAAAAGCTTGGAGTGAACTAATAGCAAAACAGTTGGTTCATATTTGAAGATCAGTCGACTAGAGAAGGAAACGACCGCCATAGATAACACCTAAGAATAGTGCATCAGTTGACTAGTAAGAGTTGACCAGTCAACTGATGATAGCTATTTCGAGCTTATAAATATTGAGTAACAACACTTTGTCCAAACATCCCACAGAACTACAAGTGCTTCTTTTACAACAATCTTCTGTGCTATCTATTGCTACATTTTATTATTAGTTTTTATTGTTTATTGTTCTATTTTATTTGTAAGCTTCTATGTTCGGTTTTATGATTAACATTCTTTTTCTTATCCTACTATTTATTTTTACTATAAACGTTATTTTTGTAAAGCTTTCTTGCCCTCTAAAAGATTTCCATGAAGTAGAAAATTAGTTAATTTGCAAGGGGTAATTGATGTGTGTGTTTCGCATAGTTTTTTTGTACTATTCCATACATTCTGTTATATGACATGAGTATATTTTATATGCTTTCATCTCTTTTGCATCATTTTTCATCCTTTTAGTTCGGAAAACTGTTCTTTCTATTTTTTGATTAACAGGATGAGAAATCAAAGCATAATTAAGGCTAAAGAGCCTTGGAATAAGAGTTTATAGCAAGGAATATGCTCTAGCCCTGTCCATGATGCGAGCGTGTTCATTTAGTCTAAGTTAAGCACAAAATGAAGTGGTAACTTAGCCTCTAATAGCCTTTACAGGTAGGACGTGACTCCTGTCATAGTCGTGCCATTTTGTAGCTAACGCACCATGAATCCCGAAGCTGTCATGCTGTAGTCATGCCAACCGACACAACCGTGATTATCATCCCGAGTCCATCACGACCTTACTGCTTGTCACGGTCGTGACGCCTATCACCGCCGTGATCGGACCTTATCTTTAACCTCCATGATTTGCCATGGCCAAGCAGTGATCTCCATCACGGTCGTGACTCGTGAGCGCCGTCCTGATAAATTTGGAAAGTTCCAACAAATTTGGTTGTTTTGGGAGTTATAAAAAGTTTTAAAAGGCTCATGATTGAGAGAGGAGGTGTTTTCCCGTGATAGGAAACCTTAGAAGAGTCGTTCTAAAGAGTTGTCAATGTTTCTGTCCTTCCTAGAGCTTGGAGATTTTTCTGAAGACACCGTCAACAACACGACTAAGCTTCCTTTTCTTTTTTCACTTTGATTCGAGTTGTAGGATGTCTTCTTCTTTGTCTTTTGGTTGTAACTCCATTTGAGTAGTACTCTAGATTTTAGGATGAGGGAGTAACTTGATACAAGGTTTAAATCTTGACCCGTGCCGAGGTTTCAGTTTCAGATCGAAACGATACCATTTCAGTATCGTATCGTATCGATATAATTTTGATATTTTTAAAATATAAAATATATTAATTATATATATATAATAGGATAATTTTATTAAACTTTAATTAAGCCTATTTAAATTATCTCAATCATAATAGTTGGGAGGTGATTGAAATTATTAATTTAATTAAACCTAAGTTTGTTGTTCCTTGTTCCGCGCGATCACATCCTCGCAGACGCTTGATGCCGGAGGCATCGCCGAGCTGCCGGAGGCGTCGTGCGAGCTCGACGATGCCTCCGGAGGTGTCGTGTAGCTCGGCGACACCTTCAAAGGCGTCGCATGAGCCCTACGACGCTTAGGACACTTTATATGGTGGCAAGGATCCCTCCGGACGAGTTGCGAGAGCCCGACGGGGCCTCGGGGTGCATCGACACCAGAGGCTTAACTATGCTGGTTTCGGCTTGCAGGTGGAACGAAAATTTTTATTTGTATCGGACGAAATGGTTCGAGATTTCATTCCTTGGCCTTATGCATTGTTAACATTTATTTTTTATATTAATTTATCTTTCTTGTTATATGATGTGTTTATCCATGATCTAGTTTTATTGCGTATACATGATTTTGACACTAACCGTGTATCTTTATATCTCACGGGACACGGAGAAGTACCGAAAGGTAAATCCGATCCATAAAGACTTTGACGTGAGAGGTTGTTCACGAAAGTAGTCTAAAATCTCACGAGGGCACCATTGGCTATCACAGAGCTTAATGGGTTGACTCCGAGTTGGTGTCACGAAGTAAGAGATGCCACCTAGAGGACCATGGGACATCATGACAGGAGCCTTCCTGAGAAAGTGATCACTCTAGTAAGGTCGCCTCGAAAGTATACGTCGCGTTTGGGTAGGTATACCGACATTATTCCAAAAGTCTATATCGATATCTTGGGATAGGTCACTTGCATGCGTATAAAGTGAAATAGTCATCATGGTGAAATCGAAATCCTAGAGTTGTTTTCCAAAATCGACTTTCTCCTAAGACTTGTGTTTTCTCGATTCAATTTCCTTCTTTCTCAACTCTAGCGATTTTCGACTTTCTAGATAACTTGCTTCGCTATTTGATTAATACTCAATTTTACAGTGTCAATGAGATCGATCATTTTATTACTTGATGACAGTTGTGTACTTGCAGTTTTTGTACATCAAATTTTTGACGCTGTTATCGAGGACTATGTCAAGATCGATATTAGCTCGATTGCGATTTAGTTAATCTAAATTTGTTTTCTTTATTACTTCTTCTCTTCGTTCCTTAATTGTTATTTTCTCTTCTTCCTACTGATTTTGAGATTGACAGGATCTTCCATAAATGGCAAACCCTACAAAGGTAATTAGAGGAAGAACAAGCACAAGCAACTTCTACCAAGTTCTTGACACTTAATGCATACAACAAGATAAACCTAACTTACACTCTTTGCTTAATATATCATGAATTGATTGCTTAAGGGTCTAATAATTTTCAATTTTTCATGTTCAATAATTTATTTAAGTTAGAGCATAAAACAAACAAAAATAAATAAATAAATAAACAATCGATGACATAAAGCTCTCTCTCAACCTAAGGGATTTCATCCCCTTGAACTACATTAAGGGACCCTTTGGTTTATGATTGGGATCAATTAGGGAGAGAGATTTACTAACTTAAACCTCTATAATTCTCTCCTTTTTACACACTTAAATAACCAATTAATGGATTGGTTACTTAGGAGTGTCATTACATTAAGAAATTTATTTAAGTTAAACAACAACAACTAAGCCTTATCCCATTAGGTAAGGTCAACTATATGGATCATTTTTTGCCATTGGGCTTTATCCCCTACTATATCATCATCTATATTTAAATTTATTTAAGTTAAAGCATAAAATAAATGAAAAAGTAGATAAACTAGTGATTCCATCTAGGAGTGAGCTACGTTGTTTCTTTTTAGGGCCAACTAGGGGGAGAGATTTACCAACTTAAACCTTTACAATTCTCCCCTTTTTACACACAAAAAATAACCAATTAATGATGTATAAAAAATGTTGGTGCAAACATGCCTTTAAGCATGTGGTTTTAATGTTTGACTAAGGTTTAAGTTAGGATTATATTGTGATTACTTATATGTGTGTCAAGTTTGTAGGTGTAACTGTGTAAGATTGTTTGACATTTATTATAGGTGCAATAGTGGAAGTCCAAGTAAATCGAGAATTTTTTTACACGTAAAAAATGATTAATTAATAATGTATAAAAAATGTTAGTGTAATCATGCTTTTCAGTACGAGGTTTTGATATTTAGACAAAAGATTAAGTTAGGATTATATCGTGATTACTTATATGTGTGTTAATTATGCAAGTGTAAGATTAGTCCATGCAGGTGCAATAGTGAAAGTCGTCGATTGAGAACTAGGTACTTGGCAAGTGGAAGCTCAAGTCGGTTGAGAACTAAGTAATTAGCAAATGGAAGTCTGAGTAAGTCGAGAATTAGATACATGATGGATTGATGCTCCAATAGGTCAAGAAGTACCACATCTTTAGGATTTAAGATGATGAAGTCCCAGAGGTAAGACTTCTTGGCATGAAAAATTGGGAACGATGCTTCTTGTGACAATGAGGTTTCAGAGGTGGAATCTCATGGCAAAAAGGTCATTCCTATGAGGAAGAGTCAAGTGCACATGCACTATAATATATGAGTGAGACTAGCATAGGAACAAACTCGACCTTAGAAGTGGTTGAAGTCAGACTTTTAGTACACTAAAATATGAGTCAATTAGGCAGTCGACTTAAATTCATATGGAATTATACAAAATGTTTCTATTTGATGATCAATTGACTAGTTTGTTAACTAATTCATAACTGGTGGTTTAGTTCAATAAACTGATTAGGTAAACCTATAAGAGAGTCATTGATTTGACATGAATAGACTGCAACTGTTAGATAAGTATGAGCTACTATTGAAAAAAAGCTGAAGACTTTGTCTATATATATGTCCAAGGGGAGCAACAGAGACCTCATGAAAGTTCTCATTCTTATATTCATAAGCTTAGTGATCTTGTTTTCCTTTGCTTTTATTTTCTCTAGTATTCTTCTTGTTCTCATTTCATGTTAACTGTAAGAGTGTAAGTTGTTTCTCAACTTTTGGTAGAGTTCCAAGGAGGAGAAAGGATAATGGATTGTGATTGACTAACCAACGAGTTATATGTGTGGAGTAGGAATCCTAAATTCGAAATCATGTAAACAATTGTGTTATCTTGTTTGTATTGCATTCCTTAGGTGATTTTATATTTTCACTGCACTCTAACTTTAATTGTAGATTTAAGTAAACAAACAAGTGATCAACTATTTACCACCCCCTCTCTCCCTTTAGCCTCACCAATAATCCAACAAAAACTACATAACAATTGACCACAAGAATAATAAACTAAACATTATGATCTGTTTAAAATTTTGAGTTGCACTAAAGTTTCAATTTATGACCGAAAGAATTCAATTTCATATTGTATAGTGTCGTATTGATATGGTTTTTGTACTTTTTAAAATATAAATATATTAATTAAAAAATATTTTTTACTAATATTTGATTGCTATAAATGCTTAGTATTAAGTTATATTTGAGATGTTAAATGTTAAGTTCAAGTTTTGATATTATCTCGTGAAATAATTGTTGTATATTGAGTAAAGTTAATTTAGGGTCAGTTGAAGTCCACCAAGTAAACATGGTAGGATAAAGTAGGTTTAAAGTGGATTTATTTTGATCAGTTTAAAATTTTTATATATACAATAATTTAATTCATATTAGTATATTTTATAAGGTTAAAAATTATATTATATTTATTTATTATTTATTTTTTCTAACAATCTACTCCCTCCGTCTTAAAGAAATTTATTTTAATTTATTTACCTTATGTAGATAGATAGAGGAAAAAAATTAACCGTTCTTTAAGAGAGATTTTTTTCACTGTTTATCTCATACACAGATGAAAGAGGGAAAAATTAATCACGTTAAAGAGGTAAAGAAATTATTTTCTTCTGTTTTTATCCTCGTGGATAGATGAAGAAAGGAAAAAATGAATGACGGAGGAAAAAGAATTAACGGATTAAAGAGAAAAAAATTTAAAAAAGGAATTTGAATTAAATGTCTTAAAAAAATAAAATAAATAATAAATAAAATAAATGAAAAAATAAATATGCATAAAAATAACTAAAATATAAAATTAAATAAAATGAAAAAATGGAGGAAGCCACGAGCTTGCAGTGCCCTCCATGATGTTAGGCTGCGACTACCTCCATGGCTTTGCGGAGAATGCCACGAGGATGTCACCGCGTCCATGACATCGCGAGGGGTGCCGTGAGGCAGTGACTACCTCTGCGTCCTCGTGGAGGACGCCACGAGGCTGTGGCTTCTTCAAGGCCATGCCAATGTCGATTGATTGGCAGAAGGGAAAATTCCATTTGAGCCGACTGACACAACATGTATTTTATACCATGGATAAATCATGTGTCAACTAAGTACATAAGTATGTGTTTGTATTTTTAGTAATCATAACATAAATTCTCATTTTTTAAAATTAAGCATAGAATTCATATTCATAGAGAGTCAATCAAAACATAAACATGGAAATGCATTTGTTTTTGCATGATATGCATCTTAGAATCGAAGATCAAACAACCAAGTTATATACAATGCTAGGTTCTTAGATGCTATTTTTGTGTGAAAATTTAATGTGACCATGCTATACATAATGAAAATATTTTTAAGTATCTTGTAACATTACTTTATATGACACACAATGATTTATTCATCTAGAAGGATTTCAAAAATATTAAAATTCTGGTTCTACTACTATTCTAGTCAATTGAACTTACTGTTCCAATTGACAAGAACATGTGCCAACTGATTGAATCCTATTGCAGTAGACTAAATGTTGAAATGTTCATCAATAATTTTAAAAATTCATAATGAATTCTATAAAATTTAAACATTTGGAAAATTTTATCAAAATTTGTATGCATATCTAACTTAACATCCCAACCTTAGGAAAAATACTTTACATTGCAAAAATTTTAAATTTTTCATTTTTGACACAATTCTATAATAGTTTATGTTTAGTGTTTTACAATCTTGGTATCATATGATTATTCAAACATGAATTGTCAAACTCTATCAATATTATCCATTTATGTTTACATGTATTAGTTTCATAATATGCAATTTTAATGATTCGATCATCCTAATCATAGTTCGTGTCAAATTTTCTTAATCATGCCAAGTTTCATATCTATAGGCATTTAAAATCAATCAATTATATTATATTCAACATGATATATAAATCAACTTCAAATAGTTTTGTATTAAACTATCCTAGTGTCTCATTTCATACAATTACAAACATAATAAGTAAAGAATGACACTTAGCATGAATGAGTTCTAGTGGATGTGCCAATTTACTAGGTGAACTAACCATTCTCCCCTAATATATTGCCACACCCTAAGGATCCAAAATCTATTGGTCCTGATTGGGTTAACTAGTATTCACTAGGCTTAATCTCCCTAGTCATCTTCCTAGGTCCATTTGTCTTGCTAACATCCATAGACTAGCCTAGTGAGTTGAAATGTTCTAGCTTTATAGTTAAATGGAACCCTATGATAAAATGGTGCATCGAGCATCTTCTTAGATGTTAGTTTATAATCCAAACCATTGTTGTCGTGATTAGGCCTTTGCTTCAGTATAATCATTTTTAAGTTCCTAGAGCCATTAGTGAATCTTTTGAATTTTTTCTCATGTCAACAAGCTTATCAAGCTTTGTTTTAAAACTTATCAACCCTAAACCCTAACCCAACATATCTAATCTTTAGTCTAATCTTGAGGGTTTTATGCCTACCTAGTATGTGGGATAAGTTATCCATGGTCTTAAAGTTCTGGCTTTAAGACCATAGTCATTCTCCTAGACTCATCTAATTGTAAAGTAATATTATACATTAAATTATACAATTGATGATAAGTGAGGAATTCGTTACCCCATTGTTGATCTTTTTAACTCACCTATATTGGAAATTCCTCTTTGTGTTTTACTGCAATTCCTTGTCTTGGATTCTCCTTCCTCTTTTTCATCTTTAGACTCATCATCTCTTGTAATGCCCTCCTATTTCATTGCACTTAGAAACCGAAACACTTTGATTGTTTTCTTAGTTATCTTCTGGACCTCTTGTTTTTATGCATGTTCTTGATCTTTGGACAATCTTTTTATTGCACCCATGATTTAAAATCTCGTACCGTGTTGGGTGAAATGGTTAAAATGTATCGTTTTGATAGGCAATGTCTCATATGTCATTGTGTTAATTGTTGATTAGTATTGTCTTATGCCAACACTCAACAACTCTACAATGCAAGTCAAGATAAATTAAAATCATAATTTTATTTGTTTTGTAAATTGTCTTCATACAATATAATGTCAAAGTCGTACCATTCTAGGTGAAAAATCAAAATTTGAATTTAACTATATAGTTGTATTATCTTTTTATTTTTTCTCTCCTTCGTCCTTCCATCTCCAATTCTCCACCATATATCGGAACATTGACATGATACTAAAACAATATCATGTCGGTCAAAGTTCAAAATTTTGGCATGACTTGAGATTTTGATCCTTTATTGCACCCAAAACACTTGGATTGTTTTCTTACTTGCCAATCAACCTTGAAGTGCTCAACCTTATTGCCCTTATAGCAATTAAGCTTCTTCTTGGTTTTTTTCCTTTCACCTTGTATTTTTGTTTCCTTATCATTTACTCTTCCTTTCTTCTTTCCTTATAGTCACTTGTTTTTATAGTGACCCTTATTATTGCATTCGTAACATGCCATGTGATCCTTTGTGTGTGTGTGTGTGTGTGTGCTTTTTTTTTGCAACTTGAAGGATTTGAAGGAGTGCTAGTCACGTCACATCTTCCTCCATTTGCTTTGGTTTAGATCCATCTCTTGATAATGTTGAGTCTTTATTCTCAAAGGCTTTTGATGATGAAGACTGTCTTTCATCTTTACTATTTGCCATCCTATCCATAGACTCATGATTTGCATTGCTTTCTTCAAGTTGTGGATCCTTGGTATCATGAATTTTATCTTCAACACTTTGTTTCTTCTTCCCATTACTTATCTTTATGATTTCCCTTGTACTCAACTTTCTTACGGGCTCTTCTCACCATGTAAACCATTGTGATTCTTCATCGCTCTCTGATGAAAATGATTATGATGAGCATCCCTATGATGATGAACTCCTCTTTTCTTGTGCTTCTTGTTCCTTCTTTATTGACTACGAACTCTTCTTTTCTTGTGCTTCTTGTTCTTCTTTATTGACTACCTTACTCTAAAACATCATTGGGCAATACATCCATTATATTATTGTATTGTTCATGGCTTTTTCATTCCCCTTAAGCAATTCAACTTGCTCCTAGTCCATTTGCTTCTTTTGAGAATTTTCCCATTTTTGTCTTGCGGATCTTCAAATCCTTCCTCCATTGCAATGCTACTCTAAAATGGGTTCTACAGTAGCATTCTATCTTTATTTCCCAGATCTCAAAATTTTCCCTATCATACTTTGGAATTGCAAAAATAGTTCTCGCCATCATTTGAGATGTTAATTTTGTTTAACGAGCAATGTGCTGTGATACACTTGTTAAGAATAAATGTTGGTAGTCTGGATATGAGTTAGCATGGATAGAGGGGAGGGGTGAATTGTCAATCCTTCTAAATACAAAATTTCTTTCTCTTGCAAGACAAACAATTAAAATGTTAGTATTGCAAGGCAAGGTTCTAAATATTGAGTCATTTTGAAGTTTTAGTCATGAGAGGTGGATTGGAGGTAAAAAGAGGAAGGAGATGAAGAAAAAGGAGAAGATAAGACAATTATACTACATAAGTTTTAATTTTGCCTTTCATCTGTAATGATATCCTTTTGGCATTGTTTGTATGGATTCAAACTACAAAATAAAAAAATAATAACATCAATTCATTTTGTCTTGTGTTATAGAATGTCAAGGGGTATTGAGTGTCGGCATGACATGATAGTAGTGATTGACATGGTTGACACAATGACACAAGAGATGTTTACATGTGCTGACTATCGACTTGGATAAAGTTTGGATAATTTATTATAATGATATGTTTAGGCCATAGTGCTAGATATGATATGAAATTTTAAACTATTGCATAAGGTACTTGTGTTTGTTCTTGTTAAATCGGTATATAATGGAAATAAGAATCAATACACATAAAAACAGTGCTAGCACACTTGGTTGAATATGGTTGGGAGATATTCACTCCTACTTCGGGATCTATTACTCATCCTGTGAATTACCCACAAAAATTGCACTAATAACAGAAGCTAGTAGGACAAACCACTATGGTCTTTCAAGAAAACCAAAAGTCTTCATATAATCAACGCATTCTGCTTTCTAAAATGATTTCTAAAAAATTAGTCTGAAATAATTATGCATACATGCCTATAGAGTGTCAAAGGAACATGAAGTGCTTCCCTAGTAAAAGATTTTGTGGGCATCTGAATATGACCAAGTTCTCAAGCAACTGATTATTACATGGTAAATCTGCACTTTTCTTGTCAAGGAAAAATCTTGTCAAGGCATCTTGTGCTGTTGGGTGATTTTTAATCATCTAACTAAAATTTCTCTAGAAGGGGAGCCTTGGCGCAACGGTAAGGTTGCTGCCGTGTGGCCTAAAGGTTACAAGTTCAAATCCTGGAAACAGCCTCTTGCTAAAGGCAGGGTAAGACTGCGTACATTGAATTCCCTCCTCGGACCCCGCAAGGCGGGAGCCTCGTGCACCGGGCTGCCCTTTTTAACTAAAATTTCTCTAATCAAACAAGACTAACAATTTTTCTGACAGACATGGTTTTCTCCTTGGTGAATGCATTATGTGATACTTGTGGAACCAAATCCTTTCTTTTCCTACTTTTCTTTCTCTTTTGCTCATCATTAGTTCAGAAATTTGTAAACTAATTCTTTTGAATAAAAGAATGGTCTAAACCCAAGCAACAAAGGTGGGGTATGATCCTAAGAGATCCTAAGAGCTGCAAGAACCCCAGGCCGATCATTTGAAATGAATTGCAAGGGAATTTTCCCCTTTGTAATCAGTAAAAAATGAAAAAAATGGTTGTTATTATCCTTCACTGTGGGGTTATTGATCTGAAAGCACAATAGTCGTATACAAAATAATTATAGCTTTTTCTATGAAGACCTATGGAGATTCATATGGGTGGAGGATGATGATGCCCTGTTTAGTTTACGTTATGAATTATGGTGGCTGTATTATTTTGCAGGGTTCTCAAAATTCTTTTTGGATGTTCCTTATTTTCTTGGAAAAGATGAGCTTTTGCTTTTTGAGATGCTCTCTCTCTATATATGGTGGTTTTTCAGATAGAAACTTTTGCAGATCATGATTTGTGCAAGAAGCCAGGGTTATTGTAATACATGATATGCTTGTGTGCTTGTTCTCACTTCTCTTTTTTTTCTGCTTGAGGTTTACACATTCACATAGAAGTGCTCATCTGAATAACCGTCTGTCTTGTGTCATTCTGTAGTCTCTCTCTCTCTACCCTAATGACGTTATGTGATGTTTCCAGGATGCAGCAAAATACAGGGACGAGTTAAAGAGTTTATCTCCACACTCCCTCCTTACATGTTCAAGTGACATGACAACTTTGGTAACATACTATGTGCAGTTGGTTTTTGTTAATTTATTTTACCCCATTATACTTGTTTTACAACCATTTCTTCTTTGGCTCAATGGTTTTCTAATATTCCTACTTGGCGACTAGCTATTCTCCATTGCTAACACATGTTAGTGTTTTTCTTGGAAATCATTAAAACCCTCTTCTTAGATGGGGCATAAATCTATATCAATATCATATGAGTTCTATAAGACACTGAGATGACAGACCCTGATGTAACTCATGATCATACAGATACAAGAGCTACTCAAATTGGTGATATTCCTAGTCTTGGGCTAATTACCCATTTGAGGGCCAAGAGTCAAGAAGTTTCAAAAGGAACTTGGACTTCTTCTAGAATAAGTCCTATCCTACATACATTTACAATCTGTGGTTAAAGAGTTGAAGCTAGAATCACATTACTTGAGTGCTGGACAGACCACTAATGAGCTGAGCATGAGGGGCAACTTTTGAGGCTTATAACTTTTGACTGAAGTGGTATCAAATGGCATGCCATAGTTTGTTAATTTTGTGTATTGAAACATCCATTTTAAAGCCTTCTCGAGTAAGTCATGCTGGATTTTCCAAGATGTTGAGTCATGTCAAATTCCAGGTTTCATGTCGACTATGGAAGCTTATAACTTTTGATGGAAGTGGAATCAAATTGCATGCCATAATTTGTGGGAAAATTAAGTTTCTTGGCTTTTATTTTGTATATTGAAACATCCATTTTAAAGCCTTTTGGAGCAAGTTATGAATAGATTAGTCCAAGGTATCTAGTTAGGTCAAATTTCAAGTTCCAAGAGAATTTATTGTTTTCTTATAGTTTGGTGATTTATTTATTTTCTTTAGTTCCCATACTTGAAGGTCTGTTCCATGTTCTAACTCTATTATTTAAGTTAAAAAGTCTAATGTAATGATAGAGCTCGAATTTTGACATTGAATGACGATTGCATTTTTACCTCAATTGTTATCTAAGCAATTGCTAATTGTTTAGTGGTGTATTACATAAATTCTTATCACTCTTCGTTTGGGAGTGGCAAATCAAAACTAGCCTCTCTTGTTTGTGGTGAATTTTCTTTATCAAACAGTGATTCTTATCACTCTTCTGTCTTAGAGTACGATGATTTGAAACTAGTCTCTCTTATTTGTAGCAACCAAGGTTGCTAGTGTTTAGAATCCTGGCTGGAGAAGACTCAGCAAGAGGGCTTTCAATAGAACCAACTCAAGTTATGGGACTCCAATGAAGGTAAGAAGAGATGATGGAGAAACTTATCTTTTGACTGAAACATTTGAAAGAATAGCAGTGCAACAACCATGATGACAACATGAACTTTAAGATTGATGAGGGAGATTTACTTGTAATTCGCTGCCTTTTGAATTTACAAGCCAAGGAGAGTAATGACCAGCATGAGAACATCTTCCATACTAGATGTACGATTGATAAAATGGTGTGTGGCGTGATTATAGATGGAGGGAGTTGTACAAGTGTCGCTTCCTCTACTTTGGTGGAAAAGTTGAACTTGACAAACTCAAAACATCCTTACCCATATAAGTTGAAATTGTTACACCCTGTACGAGATAGGATTGTCGTAAAACTAGCTTGGCTCACCATGCATGAACTCTAATAGTGTTAGAGCAAAAACATACACTAGCCAAACTAAATGCAAACGCATACCTTAGAAGAAAACTCCATCAGTATTATGCATATATCTCAATGATTAGAATGGGAGCATAAATTGTAAAGTGGGTGATGCGGGGAGTCAAGGTAGGTGACGTGGTTTTTTCTTGAGTTACTGCGAGGTCAGAGTTCAGGCCATAGTGGCGAACTTTCCCTCTCGGCAAGGGAGACTCTCGTCTCGGTCAACTTTCCCTCTCGGCAAGGGAGACTCTCGTCTCTGCCAACTTTCCCTCTCGGCAAGGGAGACTCTTGTCTCGGCCAATTTTCCCTCTCGGCAAGGAGAGCTCTTGACTTGTCTCCTCGCGCCAACATTGAGCGGCTCTCCCCCGAGAGTTTCGTCAAGTCTCTTTCACTTCCACATATAAACCCGACCACTCCACCTCTGTCAGG
>JAOBBC010000017.1:2055674-2077180 GCA_025388495.1 Curcuma longa
CCCCCCCCCCCCCCCCCCCCCCCCCCCCCCCCCCCCCCCCCCCCCCCTCCCCCCCCCCCCCCCCCCCCCCCCCCCCCGGGGGCATTGTCGGTGTGACTCCTCTGACGGTTAAGTCAACGATGGGTGGAAGTGAGAGTTTCACGTATGTGCATGAGAGAACGAAATAGCTCGAAGAAGATGAAGAGAATTGCCTTTGCGTGCAAGAAGAAAACACATATCTTTACTTTCCTTCGTAGAATCTTATATAGGCATGGAAGTGGAAGGTCCACGTATAAGCTGCCACGTAAGTCCTAAATAAGCCACATGGGTGACTGCACAAGTGAAGTAGCATTTGCCAACTAACCACATGAGTAGGACATTGCATTAAGGGTGATTACCATTGGACCCGACTCCAGAGACGGATTTAAGTAAGGGTTATCCTGGGCTGTAGCCCAACCCTGTGAGTCTTATAATAATTTATTATTAATAAATATTTTTAAAGGGACTGGTGGCGCAGTTGGCTAGCGCATAGGTATGACAGAATTTGTCGTGAGGTTGAGAGTTTGAGCCTCTCTCACCTCATTTAATCATTTGTGTATGAATACATAATATAATTTCAAACAGAATTTTTAAAAAATTACATAAGGTTGGGTTATTTTTGGCTTTAATCTAACTTAAAAAAAAAAATAGATATAAGTTTATAATTTGGTATTAAAAAAAAATTAATAGATTCTTTTTTTGTTCATTGTATTTTGATATTTAACTTACCTTTTTCGTACCTAAAGTTAGCACAGTCCACCTTTAATTTCTGGATTTGTCCCTGCCCGACTCCAAACGTTGTTTGGTTGTTAGCCCAATGTCGCTTTCATGATAGGCAGTCTCACTGGGTCGATTTTCTATCAAGGGTTGTCGGAGGTTGACATCAAGAAGAGTTGTTCCTAGTCTTTCGAGAACCATTGTAGTCATGCGGGTAGGGGAGGTCGGTGCACGATGGGGTCTATTGTTATAGAAGGTGTCGATTGACGTACGGGGCCTAGATAGGTCGATGACCGGATCGGGTTTACTCAAGCTACATCAAAAATGATTTGTATTGCAAAAATGATTTGTTTTTTAATTTCACATTACATGACTATTTATACTACTCAATAGAAGTTTTTACACCATACTTTATTAATTAGATACATAAATTTATTCTATCTAGGTATTCATGTATCATTTGGTTCACACACATCAAGTATTTATTATGGTTCATATATTGAAGTTTAATTTTTCAACTTCTAACACTCACCCTAAATATAAATTTTCCTGACTCTAAGCATGAATCTTAGTCTCTAAAATTCATCAAATTTAAGTAACTTTATAAGAATATCAACAACTTATTCATAATTTTCAAATACTTCAGCTTCAAAATTTTTGACAGTAGTATGTGAGACTTGCAAGGGTCATGGCAAAAAAACTACTATATAAAGTTTATATTACTCTTAGTAAAGAGACGAGTTTTATCCATCAATAATCGACCTAAGCAAAATTCTTTCATGTGAAGAAGATGAAAAATGTCGAGTGTGATGAAGTCATGCAATTGATTGCTCCAACAATATTGTTGGTGTATGATTTTAGTTCCTACTGTCGTGTAGTTCTAGCTGCATGATTTCGATTTAAGAAATTCTTTGAGAGTATATTTTCAGGGCCAAAATATATGACCCATCGACAACCCATATGGATGCCATAAATTATAGATATATATAGCTTTTTTGAAAGAATGGGGAAAAAATATCATTGTAGCTTTAGAATGCTAATATTTAAATATATTTTAAAATTTTTATATATTTATATAACAGTCTTTTATAATATAGAGTAAGACTACCTTTAATAAATTTTTTCTTTTCTACAAAAAGTGGAATCCGTCACCTTAGCGGCACCACATGATCGGCCCCACGACTATTTGTGAGGAGGTAAATTGGAAAATTACAATTGGTCACGGCGCAGGAGGGTATTGCCTGGCTTCGCCAGGATTCGAACCTACAACTCTGCTACATCGTAACCAACTCAGCTATGCATTTTTCTTAAAACTATCCTTTGTATATATATATAGAGAGAATAAAGATGAAATTTTCTCTCCATCTCATTTTACTCTATTCAAGGGCGGAGCTGGATAATAAGATCTGCCCGGGCTAAAAATGATTTCCAATTATTCAGCCCAAGTTTTCCCCCAATGTAATATGGGATATTACTATATTAGTTCGATGTCCTACGTTTTCCCCTAATATTTAGCCTCTTTCAATAAATAAATTTTCCCTTAGATTTTTAATTTCATTTATTTTGGTATTTAAAAATAGAAGCCCCTGAGAATTGCTTATCTTGCCACATGATATCGAACTAATGTAATATCTCACAAATGCGATACAATAGTAAAATACTTAGAAAAATAATAAGAAAATTAGAATTTAAATCTTCTCCATCGTGGTCATCAGCTTCATGATTCTTCATTGCCACTATAGTCGTCAATTTAGATTAGATCCGTTAAATTAATCTATCCCACCAAGTAATTTAGATGGATTGAGTTAAAATTTTATCAATCTATTTTCAGATGGGTTCAGATGAGTTGACCCGTCTAAGCCTACGACCTACGTGGGTTAGCTTGCGACCCGCTTTAGTTGATTCGTAAGTTAAGAAAGTTTATTTATTTATTTTAAATTTTAAAATTAAAGTAGAAAATTTAATGGATTAGTAGACTTAATCCGTCTAAATCACAATTCAAACTTAATAATTTCAACTTGATCAATTTAAATTATAATTAAAATTTAAAATTTTTAATATTTTTTTATTTTTTGATAGACCTGCAATCTGCCTTGAGTTTGGTTAGGTTGAAGATTTTTCAACCCATCAAGTTAGTGGGTCGGTCTGTCTTGCTCCACCATATGATGGATTTTTAGTAGATTGATCCGTTATATCATGGGTTGATCCGTTTGATAACTTTAATTGCCTCTCTCAAGAAAATACTTCAATTTTTTTTATATAATTAGAGCATAAATTTGTAATGAGGATTCAACTTCCACAAACGATCACAACGATGAAACACCGTTAATTTGACAAATCATATACCAAATGAAGTAAAGGTAAGTGGAGAACATTCAGCAATAAAAAAATTAAATGTTGATGAACAGAACTTGCAATAAATTTGAACATTTGGCTAGATGATAAGCAATACCAGAGGCATTGTGATACATAACACAACATTCAGTCCAATAGTGATGGCCTGACAAACAAGACAGAATGTTCAATAATTCAACTTCAACCATGGTAAAAAATTAAAGCCAAGCTCATTTAACTAGCATCAGATTAATATAAAATAGTAAATCAAAGTGCTATAAGAAATCTAGAGTAAAGGCTACATGAGATTTAGAGTAAAGGTCATTGACAAAGACTATACATTGACTTTTTAAACATATTTTTTCAATTGATATGTTTATTTGGTTGCAAATATGAGATAAATAAAAAAGAAATTAATTAACAATTTCTCATGTAGAGAGAGGAATGTGCTGAATTGTATCCAATTCCTCCATTTTATTTCCTCAAAAAAAAAAGGTGGAAATGGAGTAATTTTACTAAATATTACATAGTGATGATGTCTTGGCACTGCCAAAGTTAAGAGTTCTATTACTATCATAAATTAACAATAAATGCAATTAAGAAGATATTCCATGAGATTAATAATAACATATAGAAACAATTAATCAATAAATTTTCAACACAAATTGCTTGATAGTGAAAAGCAAATTTTAGAAAACTAGTGAGCTCATAATGTTATACTTGCCACATCAAATTAAGCATTTCCTGTTCAACAAAGTTCTCAGGATAATACTTTTGAGCGAGATACAAATCTTATCAATATTGAACCATTTAAAATTATCTTTTGGATCCAAAGCAGAGATAAAGCACAAGAAATTCTATTGTCTTACACTGAATCTAGAGTTTAACTCTTCTAACTGAAAATCTATTGAAGCATTAAATATATCATAATGAAAATGATGCTTAATTGTGAAAGTATCCTTTTGTTGGTATGAACAATTAGAATGCTTATAACAAGCACTCATCTTCGGTATATTAACATTTAATCTTGTGCAAAATAATTTGAATGTGAAAGAAGAATATTAAAACCATCATTTTTTAATGTTAGAAGAAGTGCTTTAGTTGTAGAGACCAAATCCATTGCATTTATGATATCAAGAGATTTTTGTTGCAAGGCACGACAAGTAAATCTGTGATCCCCATAATTTTATACATCAAATGCAAAATAAAAATGAAATCAAAAGACTTCATCACTATTAAAGAACCACCAGCTTCTCCACGCATCATAGTAGAGGAACCATCAGTGATAATGCTAAGCATATTAATAGTTACATTATACATATATATTAAGTCACAAATAGAATCAAAATGGGATCTCCAACCAGTAGTTTCTACTCGATGCAAAGTATCAATCTGATACACTCTTTGCCCAGTCTTGCGTTCACCAGAAATAGTAGAATGTGTAATTTTATTAACTTGAGCAGATTGTAACTCGGTATTGTGTTTGGAATATATAACAAGATTAACAATAGTTGTCATATTTGAAAAAAAAGTCATATAAATATCTCCTTTTCAACAACTACAACTAATGCTAGCTGGAGTTGGTGGGTAAAAGAATGCACATAATATGCATAGATACAATCTTTAAGAAATAAAGCTTGTAATCCATTCAAAGCACCATATATGTTGTTAGCACTATAATATGAATTTCTAGATTATATCTAATGAGGACATCACATATTTCTTTCTTAAGTGTTGCAGTCGTGGTGTCATGAACATGCATAATTTGAAAAAAAATGCTCCTGCAAAAAATCATAGACATCAACAAATCTCAAAATTATAGTCATCTATTCTTTATTAGATACATCCTTTGCTTCATCCACCAAAATACAAAACTTATAATTTCTAATTTCATCCCAGATTTTATTTTTGACTCTGTCATCAATAATATGCAAGATTTTTTTTTGAACTTCTGATCAGGTATACTTTTCATTTCCCAAAGTTTTCTCGAAGATAACATCGCCAATAATAGCATTCTATTTTTCCAAAAGTTTTAGCATCTCAATAAAATTATAATAATTTTGAGAATCTAAAGATTCATCATGACCTCTCAATCCACATGCTTGCAAATAGACGCTCTCAATTATTGCTGCAAGCCTTAATCGATTCTTTTAAATATATTTAGAAATAAATCTCAATTCATAACTTTATCTATATGTTAAGTTACATTCATCACATCAACAACATATTTTTGTAGATTTATTATGCACTATGCACTGAGTTAGAGCTTCCCATGTAAGACAAAAAGGTACACTTGGCTCCATCATTAACATGTTTCCAACTTTTAAACCCTTCAACTATAAAATTTGTTGTGCTTCACTTAATTCAAAAAGATAGTACGGAAAATAAAGTATTGCATCCTTTGAAGAAAGTATTCTAACCATAGAATTTTTTAAATCATGTATACTGAATCTACGACATTGCTTTCTTGATTTAGACCGTAGGTACTCTTGCAATTTAAGTTGATATGGTCCCATTTTAATATAAATTAATCTAATTTTGTCATGATAATTAATTAATAGGATGTTGCCATATTGGAATACACAATCCAGGATCCTGTTCAAGTGAAATTTCATCAAACTCAATTCTTTGAGATTTAGAAGGAGATTCGTGTTGGTGCAAGGAGCAATAGTCTATCCCCAGGGTTTTGATGTTTGACAATATACTTAGGTCTGGTCAATTTGACCAAGGGTTAATCCCAATAGGACTTGATGTTTGGAATACCTAGGTCTGGTCAATTTGACCAAGGATTGATCCAAACAGGACATGATGTTTAGATGTAAGTGAAGTCTAGTCAGGTCAAGGTTGACCAAAAGACTCCCGGTCGATTAGACCAGACAAGGAGAAGTTCTAGTTGAGGCTAGACAGAGAAAGTCTTAGTTGAAGGCTAAGCAAGAAAAGTTCTAATTGGAGGCTAGGCAGGAAAAGTCATAATTGGAGGCTAGGTAGGAGAAGTTCTAGTTGGAGACTAGATAGTCCTAGTTGGAGGATAGGAGAAGTCCTGGTGAGTGAAGCTAGGCAGAAAATCCTAACTGGAGGTTAGGCAAGGAAAAGTCCAAACATGTCAAGGGTGATTGGATGTTTGGTAGGTAGGAAGTCTACTTATGGAAGTGACTAGTCCTAATTGGAGGTCAAGCAAAGAAAAATCCAAACAGGTTAAGGGTGATCGAATGTTTGACAGGTGGGAAGTCTACCTATGGAAGTAACTAATCTTAACTAAAAGTTAGGCATGGGTAAGCCTAGTAGGTTAGACCTACAGGGTAAGATTAGGTAAGCCTAATAGGTCAGACAGACTATAGGTAGACTTAGGTTACTTATTTATGTGTATACTTATCTTGCAGGAATTAGAAGCTAGAAGCAAGATTGAAGAAGCATAGGAGGAGCAAGCGGAAGCAGCCGAACTAAGTCTGGGGTCAACTCAAGTAAGACCTAAGTTGACTGGATCCGAGTGCTCAGATGTTACTCTAGACACTCAGATGGTCCAGGCGCCCCTAGATGGTCCAAGTGCCTAGATTAGGAAGAATCGACCCTGATGGATTGATGTAACTAGATCAGGATAGGATCAGTTTCAAATGCCCGAATAAGAATCCAGGCGCCTGGATAAGAATCCAGCCACTCAAAAGAGTCTATATAAGGACCTCAACATGCACCGTAAGGAGCAACACTAATTCTCCACATTCTTGATTCTGTGCTGTTGCTGAACATGAACGACGTCCTATTCGTGCGACTGGGGAAGCTCTAAGAAGGGTGCGTTGTCCTCAGGACTTCTAGAGCGACCTATATGCAAGTTTGGGTGTTTTCTTAATTAAAGTCTTACTTTATGTATTTATTATTATTTTTATTGGACTATAAGAGGGATTTCTCTGCCTTTAGAAAAGTTTTAAAAATGAGATCAGTAGTGGATAGACGCCTCTCGTACATAAGCCTATGATGTACTAATCTTGGGGGGTTAGAAACTAAGTAAAAAATCCACGTGTCCCTGTGCTTATTATTACTAATTTCACTATCAATTTTTGTATAAGAGTAAAGTCGAATGAAAGAAAGAATGCGCTATTTACCCCCTCTAGCATGCCCATTGGTCCTATAATTGGTATCAGAGCAGGCCTGCTCTCGACAAGAATAACCGCCATGGGAGCAAGACGACGAAGATGGAGGGGGAGAAAGGTAAAAATGTCAAAGTTTATTTTAAATTTAATATTATTTATTTTAAGTGTAGGGAGACATGAAACTATAAAAATCAGTACCCTACTCATAAGACTCGGACGACACCATCAACAGTAAAGGAGTAACCAATATCAAGAGTTCAAAGGAACAAAGAGCACATCACGTGCTTCAAGTGCCTGAACTACAAACACAACAAAAATTGATACCTGGAGAGGAAGACGACGGAGAAGAAATCGAAATTAAGGGATGTGATTTTGGTAAGTATGTTTAATTATGAAAATACCCCTAGAAATTTGCATGATAGAGTTAATTTTGTTAAAAATTTAGATAATTTAAAATTTTTAATTAATTAAAAAAATCAACCTATTAATTCAAAAAACTCAAAACAATTATAATTATATAATTTAAATAATTAAAATAATTTAGCTAATTTAAATAATCTAAAAAATATAAAAAATTCAAAATTAATAAATTTGAAAAAGTAAAATAAATTTAAAATTTTAATTAATAAAAATGAATTAATCAATTAAAAAATTTCAAACCTAAATTTTATCAACAATAAAAATTTATCTAATTTGAATAAATCTGAATTAAATACTAATTTAACTAATTCTAATTTAATTATTAATAATTTAAATTTAATTAATCTAGATTTAATTCAAATAAATAAAAACTTAGATTAATTCTTTAACTTATTCAACTAAGATAATCAATAATTGACAAATTCAAATTTAATTAATCTAAAAATTAATAATAATTCAACAAAATAAGATAAAATTGATAATAATCAAGAAAAATATAATAATTTAATTTTAATTAATAACTCAAAATAATCAAGATAATCTTAAAAATTTTTACAATAAACTTTCAAACTTTAAAAATAATTATTTAAATTTAAATATTAAAAATCCAAAATTAAATAATATAATAAATTAGAACCGTGTATCATTTAATTATGAAATATTAAATAATTTTAAAAATTTAAATTAAATCTAAAAAATTTAAAATTAAATCCTAAAATTTAAGAAAATAAATCTTTTAATTAACAAGTCAAATTTAAATTTTAAGAATTCAAATTTAAATAATAAAATTAATTATCATCAAGTTATATTTAATTATGAAGCATAACTTAATTCAAATTATAAACTAATAAGTCAATAACAAATTTAATAATTCAACTAAAACAATCATAATTCAAATAAATTAAAATCCATAAACTTAATTATAATAAAATACTTATAATTATGAAACTAATAAAAATAATATCAAATGAAATAAAATTTAATAACATTTAAAATATGTCAAATTGGGTTGACACATTCGCGAGTCGATACGAAATGTATCAAATCAAGAATTTGATACATTATTATAAATTAAAAATTATTTAACTTGTTTGATGCATGTATACTTGCCATGTACATGTATACACTTTACTTTATATACACATAAATGTCATGTCATCATGTTTACTTACTACTTAAACTAAAATGGTTTGTTAAGGATAAATGACTGGTTAATACTTGTCAACATACTACTAGAGTGGGGCAAGATGATAGTATGTTAGAAAAGTTTAGTTTAGGTAGTAAAGTGGGATAAGGAATATCTTGTTTGATCTACTTAGCTAAGTGGAACTAACTGAAGCTACCTCGTCACATTCTAGACTAGTTATACTAGGGGTTTTCAAGAAGTTGATTAAGATCATAATTTCTTAAAAAGGTTTTGTCTAAGGAAGTAGTCGTTATTTTGATAGCCAAGAAGGTCCCTGCCTCGCCATGACCTGGAGGTCGATTTTTGAAATGTGGATTTAACCAATTGACGGTTAAACTTAAATCTAATACAAGGTCAAATAATCATTAGAACTTAATTTAAATTAATAAAGATAAAATTGATAAAACATCTCACAAGACCTATAAGGTAACCCTTGTTTGCCATGTATTGAGGCACTTAGAATGGGTGAGATGTTAAAGACTATTAAACCATAAGATTTAAAAAAATCTTTTCAAAAAATTATTAAACTATTTTCTAAAAACTATTTTTAAAAATTTAATAATTACTTAAAATTTATGCTTGCTGAGTGTACTTATATACTAAAGTTTTTAAAACTCTATATATTAGAAAATTGGTTGACCAACACTTAGATACAAAATCTTTAGGTCAACACTAGGTCTACAACCCTAAAACATATAGGCAAAAATTTTGTATGGTCAATAAGGATGTTCTAAGAGAGTGTCTAGTTGAGGAGGAATTATTCTTGAAAGATCTTTATTTTAAAAGACATTTTAAAAATTACTTGAAAACCTCTTTGAAAATATGTTTTTGAAAAATCATGTTTGCAAAATGGTTTGTAAATTGATCTTTTGACTTAGAACGACCCCTAAGACATATAGGGAGATTGTCTTGTGGTCAATAAGGAGCCTTAAGAAAGTGTAAGACTTAGAAAGAAGTCTAAATTGAAAGTTCAATTAAAATTCATGTTTTAAAAGGATTTTAAAAATCATAAACTATTTATTCTGTTGACTTGGAATAATCTCTTAGACACATAGAGAGTTTGCCTTATGGGTAACAGGAGCCCTGAGGAAGTGTTAGATCAAGGGGAAGGTTCAAAATCAAAAGAGCAAACCTATCTTTAAAAATTATCTTTTATAAATCCTTGAAAATCTTTTGAAAAACTATTTTCAAAATCACATTTTAAAATTATTTTTTTGATTTGGGTCAAACCCTAAGACACATAGGGAGGTTGTTTTGTGGTTAACAAAGAGCCCTAAGGACATGTCAGGTTTAGGGGGAGATCTCGATTAAAAGGATAATAAATATTTTTTCAAAAATCATATATGTTAAAATATCTAAAAGAAATTTCAAAACTTATTTTGAAAACTCTTTTTGAAAAACTCTTTTGAAAACCTCTATTTAAAAGCATTATTTTACAAACTCATTTTGAAATCTACTATAGTCTTTTCAAGGAATGTCTAGACTTAGTTGTGACTATAAGATATACCTACATTGTTGGTGAATGAAATATGATGTATGCAAAGGGGGAGAAGGAAAAACTTAAGTTAAAAATCTAGATTTCTCTTAGATTCATAAAATCCTAACTTGATTTAACTTAAGAAATTGTCAAACATCACAAAGGGAGAGATTATTGGTGCAAAGAGTACTAGTCTGTCCCTAGGATTTCAATATTTGATAATATACCTAAGTCTAGTTAGTTTGACCAAGGTTGATCCAAATAAGACCTAATGTTTAGAATACCTACGTCTGGTCAGTTTAACCAAGGATTGATCCAAACAAGACTTGATATTTGGATGTGAGTGAAGTCTAGTCAGGTCAAAATTGACCAGAAGACTCCTAGTTAATTAGACCGAGCAAGGAGAAGTCTTAGTTGAGGTTAGGTAGTAAAAGTCTTAGTTAGAGACTATGCAGGAAAAGTCCTAGATAGAGGCTAGGCAGGAGAAGTTCTGGTTAGAGGCTAGGCAGTTTTAGTTGGAGGTTAGGATAAGTCCTGGTAAGTGAAGCTGGGCAAGAAGTCCTAATTGGAGGTTAGGCAAGAGAAAGTCTAATCAGGTCAAGGGTGATCGGATGTTTAGTAGGTGAAAAATCTACCTATGAAAGTGACTAGTGCTAATTGGAGGTTAGGCAAGAAAAAGTCCAAACATGTTAAGGGTAATTGGATATTTGGTAAGTGAGAAGTTTACCTTTAGAAGTGACTAGTCCTAACTGAAAGTTAGGCACGGGTAAGCCTAGTAGGTTAGACCTACAAGGTAATACTTAGGTAAGCCTAGTAGGTCAGACGGACTATAGTAAGCTTAGGTCTTGTTTGTGTATATGCTTATCTTGCAGGAACCAGAAGCTGGAAGCAAGATTGAAGAAGCATAGGAGGAGCAAACAGAAACAGTTGAACCAAACCCGGGGTTAATTTAAGTCAAGCCCGAGTTGACTGGATCTAGGCACCCGAATGTTGCTACAAGCATCTGGACAGTCTAGGTGCCCAGATCAGGAAGAATTGACCCTGATAGATCGACGGAATTAGATCAGAATAGAATTGGTTCCAAGCGCTCGGATAAGAATCCAAGCGCCCGAAAGAATCTATATAAGGGCCTCAATGTGCACCACGAGGAGCAACACTAATTCTCCACATTCTTCATCATGCAGTGCTGCTGAAGGTGAACGACATCCTATGTAAAATACTAGAAATTAAGGGGTAAATTGTAAATAAGATTTATCCTAATTTTTGGATTTTAGAAAGCTATCCAAGGGGTTAAATAAAATAACTCTAAACCCTAAGTTAGGAGTTTAAATAAGCCAAGTAAGTTTAATTAAAACATAATTCCTTTGATAATATATTAGGGTTAAAGGGTTATTGATATAGGATATAGGTCATTGGATAAACTCGTTAAGAACCCATTAGGAAATTCTTTAACCCCGACCTCCCTTTCGCTTGAAGCTGTGATTTTCCTTCTTCCTCTTCCCCATCGCGATTGGCCAACCTTCTTCTTCCTGTATCGCGTCGTCGTTCACTGCTCTCGGCCACACAAGAGTGTCGCTGGACCGACAAGTCACCAGTGTCGATCCCAATTGGTTGTTTCCGACCGTGATTTCCTCCTCTAGGTGGTCTTCCTGGACGTGGTGGCTCTTCTCAACGGCGACGCAAGTAGGAGGAATCGAAGCCTATCTTGATTTAGGGCATGACCAGATTGAGGTGGGATTTTCTCTTCTTGAAATCTAAGGGATTTTGGGTGTTCGGATCTTGAATCAGATGGTTGTGTACAGTTTGATTTGGAGCTCACTAGTGGAGGATCGGCGGCGGGTTTGACTGTGAAGATTGGATTGGAGGAAGAATCGAATTAGGGCACAGATTAGAGGTAAGTTTCTCCTTGTTGATATGGTAGATCTTGAATTGGTTAGACATCAGGATTTATTAATTACTGTTCGATTGTGTGTTTTGGGATTTTTAAGTTATGATCAGTCTTGATAATAGAGATTGGAATTTCTTGTGTTGGATATGTTGTGGCATGAGCAGATTCAGGGAGATTGGATTTGTTTTGTTGCTAGTGGGTTTATCCAGTTGAAGATTTAATTGATCCATGGAAGAAATTTGTTGTTGTGTTAATTGGAGTTGTTGAGATTGGTTCTATTCCGGTTGCTAATGGTTTCACCATAATTCCGGTGGATTAAGGTGAAATTAGTAAGTTATAGACTAAGTGTAATTGGTGTTGAATTTGCTTGGTATGTTGGGAAATTGTAGATTTTTAGAGGACAGGTTTATTGGGGATGAGATTAAGCATGGGATGAGCTAATTAGGATTTATGTGATTAATCATGTTGATTAGGTTTAGTTTCAGGTGTAGTTAAGTAGGGTATGAGTTGTTAAGGATTATGATCTTGCTAGGTTATATAAATATGTAGTAAATTCCTACATTTAGTTTTGAAATTGCTCGGTTTGTGGATGGTTATGATTAGGTATGGGTTTGACCTATATTAGGAATTTATATTGGGGAATTATGTGGATTATTGAATAGCTAATGTAGATTGGATTGTGGTTAATAGGTTTAACCCTGGGATTAGGTTAAGTTGGATTAACCTAAATGTTGTGTTAGGATTTACTTTATTGTAAAGTTAACACAATAGTGTAATTAGTGGTGTGATGTTTCATAATTCGTAGGGTTGTAACTTGTGATTCTGTTATATTCGGAGGGTGATATTTTTGGGGGTTCTATTGTCGACGATCGTTTAATTCAGGCGGGTACCCTGTACTTGGTCAATATAGGTTTTTCTGTCACTGCATGATCTATTTCTGTTGTTATCTACCCTATTGATACTTCTCCTACTTGTGCTATTTATCTAGTTGATACCTGTTGATATTTGTTGCTTGATACTTGCTAGTTGACCTTTAGCATGATCTGATATTATTCTGTTGATACCCCTGTTACCTATGCTAGTTACCCAGTTGATACCTTATACCATTTATTGCTTGATACATGCTGGTTGACCTCTGATTGATGTATCCATTGATAGTACAGTCTCAACTTTTATATTGTTGACCTATGATGATCCATCTTGATTCTTGTTGATTATGCTGATTTGTTGTAGCTATTATATGTTTGATGATCATCATAACATCTACATATTAGTAGTAGTATTGTTGACGGCCCATTGGCTGTAGTTGTTGTTGGCACTCCCCTTACACCGTGTTGAGGTGGCACATGGGTGAGAGCAATTGTTGCGCCATAGTTGGGTGCGACTAGGACTGGCTATATTGCCCTCCTAAGAGACACTGCCCGCTCCCCACCTGATTAGGGTGTTTAGTTGTTGGAGCCTGTGCAGTATTGATGGGCTTCAAGTATACGGAATACCGTCAAGTAATAAAATATATCGAACCACAGGGACCGAGGAATCGATCACTAAACTAACACAAGAAGAGTGAAAAGATCATGTAATTTGGGTTGAGATGGGGAAAGTGAGAGTGTAGTTGAGCTTCTAAACCTCAATCGAAGTAAAATCGACTAGTGATAGGATTTGAGAGAAACGATCCTAGGATTTCAGATTCCTCAAGATTATATTTGATTGACTATGGACTCCTTACCATTCCTCAATGCTTACACATTTACAGAGATTCTAACTAAAATATCCAATTAGACCTCGTCAGATTTTCTCGGAATAAAATTAATAATCCTCTAACATTACGATTGCTAGTTTGAGATGACCCCAGATAGCATGATTATAGCTCTCCCGATGTCACCGGGAACTCCAGCATACTACTAGTGTCCTACCCCCAGTCACCGAGTATTCAATTAAGGACCTCTCATTAACAATCAATAACCATTAGCTATCTCTCATAAAGATTCATTGCAACCTAAGGATTTCCTCGAAAAGTCCGATTAAAGGTTCACCTTCTGTCACAAGGCACCCCAGTCATATGATCCTAAGATTTTCTTAAATTACAACTCACCCTCATCCTTATAGATTCATACCATTCACATTCATATCATCAAATCGAGGTGTATTATGGATGATTGTAACTATGGATTTGTGTTTACCATGTTTTATGATATATTTGTACATTTGCTTTATGGATATTGTGTCTTGTGCTTATTTGATGATATAAATGTGAATGGTATGAATCTATAAGGATGAGGGTGAGTTGTGGTTTAAAGAAATCTTAGGATCGTATGACCGGAGTGCCTTGTGACAGAAGGTGAACCTTTAACCAGACTTTTCGAGGAAATCCTTATGTTACAATGAATCTTTATGAGAGATAGCTAATGGTTATTGATTGTTAGTAAGAGGTCCTTAAATAGATACCCGGTGACAGGGGGTAGGACACTAGTAGTATGCTGGAGTGTCCGATGACAGCGGGAGAGCTATAACCAGGCTATCTGGGGTCATCTCAAACTAGCAATCGTAACGTTAGAGGATTATTGATTTTATTCCGAAGAAACCTGACGAAGTCTAATTAGATATTTTGGTTAGAATCTCTGCAAATGTGTAAACATTGAGGAATAGTAAGGAGTCCATAGTCAATCAAACATAATCTCGAGAAATCCGAAATTCTAGGATCATTTTTTCCAAATCCTGTCACTAGTCGATTTTACTTCAATTGAGGTTTATGAGCTCGACTACACTCTCACTTTCCCCATCTCAACCGAAATTACATGATCTCTCCACTCTTCTTGTGTTAGTTTAGTGATTGATTCCTCGATCCCTGTGGTTCGATATCTTTTATTACTTGACAATATTCCGTATACTTACGGAAGCCCATCAATATCCCTGTCGAGCTGAAAAATAAAATACCCCGTGCTCAGCCTTCTTCAAACAAAATAGGGCGTTAAACAGGGATACGTCCAAAGGGATCTGATATAAGTGGCACAAGATGAGGGCGCCACATATCAGGCGGAAGGAATTGAGTGTAAGTTGGCA
This sequence comes from Curcuma longa, assembly GCA_025388495.1. Taxonomy (NCBI): domain Eukaryota; kingdom Viridiplantae; phylum Streptophyta; class Magnoliopsida; order Zingiberales; family Zingiberaceae; genus Curcuma; species Curcuma longa. Next base: position 2,070,860 of record JAOBBC010000017.1, read on the forward strand.
TATGTTTATATGATAGAAGACGACCAAGTCATGAAAGAAAGGGAGAAGTGGAAACCTGAGCCCTCCTTTCATTTGATTCAAAAAGCAAGTAATATAACTTGGACGGGGTCTATGAGGGCGATGCTCAGGTAAAGGTATGTAAATAGAATGGTCAGTGGGGATATGATATTGAAAGCGTAGAATCTCGGCATCACGCCTTTCATGGGCCGAGCTCTGAAGCTCATACCAAAACACGGGAGTAGCCATTAGTAAAAGTAGAAGGGTGAGGAATCACAAAAGAACAGAAGGGGAACAAGACAAAAGAGTCGAGAAAGTTAGAAATCACGACAGTAGTTTCGGCGACGCTCCCTTCACCTTATATATATACTAGTATCATTAAAGAAATGTGTCCGTATAGCAAACCGTTTGATCAATTTCATTACTTTTCCACGGCGAGATCTTCGTCGCACGACCAATCAATCCTATTGGTCAATCCTCTCTCTGCCTTTTCATCTCACATTTAATGCGCACCATGGACGCTAATTAAGTGTCTTATCTGCCTCCTGAAAAATCTGACATTCCCTAACAAGTGGCGTCATCTTGGACTATGCGGATACCACAACACGCCGGCTTCATTAATACAAATATATACTCCTTGGATTTGACGCTTATCGCATATGGGGCACATTAAAAGAAGTTCAATTATGGATGGACAGGCATCGACCGAACCCTGTTAAAATCATCCGACCCCTTATCACTAAGTCTCTGAGTACTCATCAAAATTAGGAGGGGTGATGTTCCATCGGACCTTTAACTTTGTCTAGTCAGTCTGCTAGAACACCTCCTTCGACTAAACTTGCTGGGGAGGCTTATCATACGGCGAACACCCAGTGGTCCTACCTGGCGGTGAAAGTCCCGATTGAGTCAAGAATAGGTATTGATACAGTGAACACCCAGTGGTCCTACCTGGCAGTGAAAGTCCCGATTGGGTCAAGAATAGGTATGACATGGAAGAATAAGATCAAAGGCCTAGTCCTTGTTGACCAAGGCATTTGATCAATCCCACCTTTGTTAACTTGACTTGGTCTTCATATACCAATTCGCTAGGGTTCAGTCAGATCAGACCACCCTGTCCCCCAAGGGCTCAGCTCCCTCAGCTGCTCAACTATCCCGCTGTTCAAGGGCTCGGTCTTATATCGGCTCACCCTCCCCGCTGCTCAAGGGCTCAGGATTATATTGGCTCGGTGATCCTAGTTACCAAGGGCTTAGCCCTTCTTTTGGCTTAGCAGTTTTTCTTCTTAAGGGATCAGCCTCTGCTCTGTTGGTTCGCTCAACCACAACCAACCACTCCATTAGCTCAGCCGCCTCACCCCCTTCAATGTTCGGCTACCCAATCGACCCCTGAGTTAGCTCAGGTTTCTCTACTTACAGACACGACCCCCCTCTAACTGTCTCCGATGCTAGACGACAATAACACGTGCGATCAGGATCAGAAGGGCAAGGACGATTACTAGGTTGCCAGGACTAGTGCCCTAGATCCTCGCCTGCTTCTACTCACAGCAAAAAGGTAAGAATAATCCGCATGACTAAAACAGAAGGTGGTTACAAGGTGGCAAGTCTGGTCCCCTAGATGCCATCTTATGTGCACATCTGTTAGTAATTTGCAGAGTTGGTCTGTTTAATGCCCGACATTGGCTCACCTTGAGTGAGGTACACAACTCCCTCCATGTGAATATAAAAACTTCCCTTCAGATATGAAAACTCTCTCTGGACTCTAGAAATTACTACTATTCATTCTTCTTCTCTCGAATATTTACTGACTTGAGCGTCGGAATGGCCTGCCGAGAATCCCCGGCACCCACCTAATCTTCTGTTCAGTCCCCATTTGTAGGTCTCAGTGTGTGGAAAGGCAGGAACGACTGAGGTGGCATAATATTGACTGGTGTCTTGACTGTCATCAGGATCTAGCCAGAATAAATTGCGCCGTCTGTGGGAAACTACTGAGCTAGATAGCAAGATGGTTAACACCAGACACACCACCGATAACCGCGAATCCGCTGAGGAACATAACCCGGAGGAGCTTATTACAATATCGCGTGTGGGCCTTCAGCAACTCACTCGAGAGATTATAAATGCGATGCCGTGACATACGCAACCCCAACCCCCGCCAGCATATGCAACTAACACCCCTCTCAGGGGGCAAAGACCGCCGCCAATTGATGAGTGGTTGTTGCCTAGGGGCTTCACTAATCGAGATGGAGGACCCACGGAGGCAGACTCTCATGGATCCAGAACTGAAGGACTGCGCGATGAGCGCAAGGGGAAAGCTCTAGCACACTATCCGTAGGAGGTACCAGAAACCCCATTCACTCGGGAGATACTGGAGCAAGAATTACCTCACCATTTCCGACCACCACAGGTCGGAGAGTACACTGGGTCAACTGACCCAGAAGACCATCTGTGTCGATTCGAGAATGCCTCTTTGCTACATCAATACACAGATGACATCAAGTGTCAGATCTTCCTTAACACCCTTGCGGGCTCGGCGCAGCGTTGGTTCAATCGACTACCAACCTCCTCTATCCATTCCTTCAAGGAATTCAAGGAGGTTTTCTTGCATCAATTTGCTAGTAGTAAAAAGTACTAGAAGACTCCTCTCAATCTATTTACGATGAAACAAAGGCCTAAAGAAACTTTGAGAGAGTACATCCAGAGATTCAATCAGGTCGTGTGGGAGGTACCCTTGACCCCTTCTGACGTCTTGACCCGCACTTTCACCCAAGGGTAGCTGGACGGAAATTTTTTTCGATCCCTCGTCAAAAAGCCCCCAACAAGTTATCAAAGGTTGCTAGAACGAGCTACCAAGTATACTCATTTGGAGGAAACCCAACTCACTCAGCGAGGAGACTCGAGAGCAGCTACACTAGCCGATGAAAGTCTCCGCAGCAGTAGCAGCAACGGGAAGCCCCACCTTAATTGCTCCCTCACGCCCCGACTCATCGAGAAGAGCGAGCTGTGTAAGTTGTTAATGTTGCGCCTGTCCCTATGGAGAGAATACATCCGGCTCAGCCCGATCGATCGACCTGCTTTTGTGTGTATCACCAATCATCCGCCTATGATACACAAGACTGTCGGAAGCTTGCCCAGGAGATCAACTGCGTCATACGGGAGTGACAACAGGGAAGAGCATACCAGCCACAGATCGGTCAACGGGGATTGGCTAGATACGCTTAGAGGGGTGAGCATCTCGTACAAGACCGCCGAGCCATCCCCATAAGAGCAGACCCGGCACCTCGGCCAAGGCAGGAGATGCCCCGGCTACCCTCTCGGGGTCAAGATCGAGCCCAGCAACAAGGCCATCATCATCATGAGGACAAGTAGCAGCCAAAGCCCCGTCTAGAAGCCCAGCCAGATCATCGAGATGATGTGGAAATAGAGCCCACCAGGGAGAGATCAGCATAATCGCAGGCGGGCCAACCGATGGAGATTCTAACCGAGCCCATAAAGCTCATGGGCGTCGGTTAGAAACATACAACATCAACTCGGGGCGGGAGCAGACGTCTAGCCCTTCCATCTAGATCAGGCCGCAGGATTTAGAAGGGGTGGTTGTTCCTCATGATGATGCCCTAGCTTGTCATCCGAGCCACAATAGTCAATTATGATGTGGCCCACGTCTTTGTGGATACGGGTAGTTCTGTTAATGTTCTTTACAAAGATATTTTCGATAGAATGCAGATTGATCGGGAAGAATTACTCCCTATGGCCACTTCCTTATTCAGGTTCGCAGGGCATGAAGTCCGACCCTTGGGACAGATACAACTACCCTTATTCTTGGGAAGTGAGCCCTTACAACAGACTCGTAGTCTTCTCTTCACAGTGGTGGACGCTCCCTCTGCATATAACGTCATTCTTGGAAGACATGCCCTTAGTTCTTTCGGGGCAGCCGTTTCTACCTTTCATCAGAAAATAAAGTTTCCTGTTTACAATCAGGTTGGGTCAGTCAATGGTGATCAGAGTGTGGTCCGCAAGTGTTATATCGACATGGTTCAAACTGATCTTCACGCAGTGCGAAGAACATAAATGACTGAAGTCAACTTTGTGCAAGATGCACCCCTCATACCACCAACCCCGGGAAAAAATCAAGATACAAGTGGTGTCTGACCAACTAGATCGGGTCACCCAGATAACTGCTAACCTGCCTACTGCACTAAAGGAATAATTGGTCGAATGTTTGATCCGAAATCAGGATATCTTTGCTTGGTCGCCAACAGAAATCATTAGCATGGCACCAGCAGTTATGGAGCACCGGTTGAATCTTTTTCTCGGAGCATGGCTGATTCGGCAAAAACGGAGGCATTTCTCGCCCGACTAGGATAAAATAATTCGGGAAGAAGTCAAGCTCTTATTAGCTGGACAAATACGCGAGGTGCAATTCCCATCCTGGTTGGCTAATGTTGTGTTAGTGCCCAAACATGGCGGCAAGTAGCGGATTTGTATTGACTTCCGGGATCTCAACAAAGCTTGTCCTAAAGATTGTTATCTCCTGCTCAGAATAGATCAGCTGGGACTCTACTTCTGGACACGAGCTCATATACATGATGGACGCTTATCAGGAATACCATCAAATCCCCCTCGCCAAGGAAGATCAGGAGAAAGTTAGCTTTGTCACTGCTGATAGCACCTTTTGTTACACCGTCATGTCATTCAGGCTCAAGAATGTTGGTGCCACTTACTAGCGCCTCATGGATCGGGTCTTTAAGAGGCAGCGGGGGCATAATGTGGAAGTTTATGTCGACGACATCTTGATCAAGTCTCTCCATGCTGAGCAGCTTACAGCTGACATCCAGGAGACTTTCAACACTTTACGAGAATATGGTCTCAAGTTGAACCCGAATAAATATTTGTTTGGTGTCAAGAGTGGATGTTTCCTAGGGTGTGTTGTCACAAAGCGAGGCATTGAAGCTAACCCGGAGAAAGTCACAGCTCTACGGAACATGACCTCTCCAAAGAATACTAAGGAAGTGCAAAGGTTGGTAGGGCGAATTACAACCTTATCTCATTTCATCTCCCATTCAGCTGCTAGAAGTCTACCCTTTTTCAAAGTATTACGCCGAGCCACCCGATTTTCGTGGGACGATAAATGTGAAAAGGCTTTCGTTGATCTGAAGCAATATCTTGTCAAATTACCCATCTTAGCCAAACCCACGCCTCAAGAGCCGTTTTGGGTCTCTCTCTCCGCTTCTGATGAGGCATTGGGTTCAGTCCTAGTTAAGCAGGAAGGGCAGACACAATGCCCAATCTATTTTGTGAGCCATTTATTAAAGAATGCAGAAACTCGCTATACCTCCTTGGAGAAGCTAGCTCTATCGCTTACTCGGTGTTGGTGCAATCATGCCCATATGTTATATTTTGATGTTTGACACTAATAAACCTTATAGCACAAGATGAGATATCTAACCTGTATGTTAAGTGTGCAGGAAAGTCCTTACGAGGTAAGGCAAGTGGAGAAAAGTCATTACAGGTGAGAAGACCGGATGTAAGGCAAAAGGAAAGTCCAAGATGGAGTCTTGGTATGAGAAAGTCCAAGAGGAAGTCTTGGCATGAGAAAGTCCAAGAGGGAGTCTTGGCATGAGGAAGTCCTTGCGGGTGAGAAGACCGGAGGCAAGGCAAAAGGAAAGTCCAAGATGGAGTCTTGGCATGAGGAAGTCCAAGAGGAAGTCTTGGCATGAGGTAGCCCTTACGGGTGAGAAGACCGGAGGCAAAGCAAAAGAAAAGTCCAAGAGGGTCGGGGAGCGAGCTCTTGGTGTGGGAAAGTTCTTACGAGGTAAGGTAAATGAAGATCAAGAAGGTCGATGACCAGAGTCTTGATCAAGCGAGGAAAGAACTCGGTAAGATTTCATTTCAACCATTTTTCACTGATGTCAGTCGACTAAATGGTAAGTTCAATCGACTGATACCAAGTTATTACTCTTGATACACCTTTTTAGTCGACTAAATTATTGGCCAGTCGAGTCGTTTTTGATCTCAGTTGACTGAATTTTAAGGGCAGTCGACTGAGGAAACTCAGAAGCAAACAGAAGCCAGAATGACTCGACTGGTCGTCCACACCAGTCAACTGAGGTCATAATCAGTCGACTGAGGGGAAAATTTAGTCGATTGGATTTTGAATTATGACAAAAATCAGGCGTGATATCAGCAGTTCAGTAGTCATTTTTGATGTTTGACCATATCAGTCGACTGGAGTGGTAAATCCAGTCGACTGGTGACTTAAAAACTGAACTGGTATAAGAGGTGAGTGCACTTCGTGGAAGACTCACACACAACCCTTGAAGCTCCAAGCTC
>JAOBBC010000017.1:2210921-2225980 GCA_025388495.1 Curcuma longa
TCGATTAAGCATTTAATTGTCCACAATAAAATCCAAATTGAACCAACAAAATATCATAAAAACCTAGCTTATCAATACGTAATGCAGCATCTTGAGATAGCCGCCATGACCGACAATTGGTGTGTCATGAGATTCAACCAATAATTTTTGTCATAAGGAAGACTGCTCTAGGATGACAAGCTTGTTTTTGTAATAGAGCAAGTGATAGATAACAGAAAATTCTGGATGGGTTGTATCGGTTGTAATATCCATTATTATGGTATGTGTATAAGGATCCTGTTATAATGCATGCTGCAACTCCAAGAAATCCAAAGGAAAAGGGATGACCATCGACAAGAAGTCAGCATGTTGGGGATGACGAGGCATTAGTTCCTGTATTATTTGCATCTTTTTTATAGATGATGGAGAAATCAAACAGCAATAATTTCAAGAGAAACCTTTGTTGTTCATTGGTCGTAAGTCCTTGATCAAGCAAAAACTTGAGGCTACAATGATCAGAAGTGACAAAGAAATGTTAACCTAACAGGTAATGCTTCCATTTTGTAAGGCCAATACCAACGCTGATAACTCACGGTCGTAGTGGATTTCAGTCTGTTAGAAAAAGATAAACCTTTGCTAAGATAGGAAATAAGACATCCACATTGGGACAAAATAGCCCCTATACCTTCTGACAATGCATCACATTCAATAGTAAAGGTCGTAGTAAAATCAGGTAGATAAAGAACTGAAGCGGAGGCAAGGGCATGTTTCAGTGTCTAAAATGTTGTTAGATATAGAATGCCATTTGAAATTATTCTTCTTCGTGAGATCAATTAAAGGCTTGGCAATCAAATCATAGTTTTTGATAAATCATCGATAATAACTTGTTAGGCCAAGAAAGCCGCATAGCTCCTTCACAGAATTTGGAAGAGGCCAATGATTAATAGCTTGTATTTTATACGGATCCATCTTTACACCCTTATAGGAAATAGCATGGCCTAAGAATGATAGTTATGTTTGATGAAATAGGCATTTTGACTTCTTAGCATAAAGTGATTGTTGTGCAAGAGTTGGAGAGTGATGGACAAATGTTGCTGATGGTGTTAAGTGTCAACACCATACACTAAGATGTCATCAAAGAAAACCAGAATAAACTTACGTAAATAAGGCCAAAATAGCTCATTCATTGCTGCTTGAAATGTAGATAGAGCATTCATGAGACCAAATGGCATGACAATAAACTCATAGCATCCAGAATGAGTCCGGAAAGCAGTTTTGAACATGTCAGCAGGGTGCATTTGAATTTGATGTAGCTGGAGCGCAGGTCGATCTTGGAAAAAAAAGTGGCACCATGTAATTCATCCAATAACACATCTATTTTGCGGATTGGATATTTATCAGGGATAGTAATTTGGTTGAGGCATCTATAATCAAAACACATGCGCCAAAATTGATCTTTCTTTTGTACTAAAAGGACGGAACTTGCAAATGGACTGGTACTTGGCCGTATAAATCCTAATTTCAATAAGCCAGCCACCTATGTTTTAATTCCCATTTTTTGAGAATGAGGATAGTGGTATGGTCTAAGGTTTGGTGTTGTAGCCAAGGGTAATAATGGGATGGAATGTGAGTGATGTCTGAAGGGTGGAAGCACCTCAGGTTCATGAAACACAACCTCAAATCAACCTAATAGGTCGTCGACTGGAGATGCTGTAACCAGTTGTTGGACAAGTGTATCTACAGGATGTGCCTTGGCCAGATATTGGAATGTTGCATCTGAAAAAGGTGTTGATACCCCTTGAAGTTTGTACTGTTTGTCATTTACATGGAAAATCAAAAACAACTCATTCCAATTTGCTTGTATCATATTTAAAGATGTTAACCATTTTACGCCCCATACGAGATCTACACCTCCAACCGAAAAAGGATAATAATCCTGGATAACACTCAATCCCGATAACTGCACTTCAACTTCCCGATAGATTTTGCAGCAACGTATGATATCACCATTACCTATCTATACACCAAATGTAAGCATTGATTATACTAGCAACTGAAGTTCGTCGATTAACTTGTCAGATATGAAATTGTGCGTGGAACCGCTATCAATGAGGATCAGTACTTTGTTAAAGCCCATATACATATTAGGGTTAAGGCCCATATTAACCCCAGTTATCTATATATAGTTGTATGTAACTATTGGATAGTTTGTACAAATCCTATTCGTTACATACTTGACGTCCATGGATAGTTCTTTGTACTTTCATTGTAGTGTCAAATGAACTCCCAAGAATAGCATGAAAAGATATTTCTGTCATGTCTTCCTCTCTTCTTTTATGTTTGTTTCATCTATTTCCTCTAACTAGACAGCCCCATCTTCGTCATTAGTAATTTCTAATAATAAGAATGTTGATGGTCTGTAATAGTCTCGGACTGAATTTTTCATTACAACGAAAACAAAGGCCCTTATCTTGTCATGCTTGCTTTTCTGCATCCCAGAATTTTACTAGTTCAGTGGTGTTGGAAGGATTAGTCGATTGAAAAGACCAACTAACATTGAAGTTGGAATTCTGGTGATTGTCGCGAGGGATGTAATTGGTGTTGTTTCAACCTTGCACAACCACTGCAAGGTCTGTGAATTCTGGTCATTGTCGCAAGGGATATAAACATTTCGTGGTTTGTGAATTCGAACATCAGTTTTTATTTCTTCCTTCAATCCATTCAAGAAAACCCCTAGGAGGCAATGTTCTGGCCATTATTTTACACAGCAGCCCTTTTGGCAAATTCTTGGCTATATTCCTGAACACTGAGTTTGCATAATACTGCAAATATATTCGTCAAGATTCTAAATTTCTGCTGGACCATAATTCTCTTAGAATGCTTTAACTAATTATTCTCAATATGCCAACATTCGCTCACTATTGATCCAAACAAATAGATCTAATGAATCACCCTCCAAATACATAGAAGCAACATCCACTTTCAATTTCTCAGGTGTTTGGTAATAACGAAAATATTTTTCAACTTTTAGAATCCATCCTCTAGAATCACCTCCCTCAAACTTTGGAAAATTCATTTTGGTGTGATGTCGTCATGGAAAATTATGCTCCCCTAAAGGTAATTTGGCATCAAACTCATCTACATTGAGTGAATGTTGTTGCGAATCATTCTTGCGGCTCGTATCTCCCATCGTAGAAATATGGGATTGTGACTTGAGAACAGCCACATTAGTGTCTAAGACATCGATACTATTAAGTTTGGAATTAATAGTCCATAGTTGTTGTATGGTGTCCGATATGGGCGGAGAAGAGTGTACAAGTTCGTTAGGAGTCAGAGTTGATCGAGTATTTACCATTGTGGCAGTAGGCAAAAGAGGGAAAGGATGAATCTGGCTCTAATACCAATATGACAAAGACAATTTATCTTAAGAAAAATAAGAAAGAATTCTTACAATATATTTGTCCTTATGGAATGAACAACCCTCCTAATATTGAAATAAACAATAATTTTCAAAGACAAACTTCTTATTAGTCCTAAGTTCTACATATAGATGTAAATAGGTAGTAGTTATCAATGGAAGTTATAACCATCTTCCTTATTTGTAAATAGGTGATAGTTTTCAATGGAGGTTGTTATAACCATCAGCAGTCTATAAATGATGTTCTTATGTGGCACCATAGGCTGATGATGTGGTATGAAGATCATATCATACACCGTCATTGCAGAAGAGGAAGCCCCTTAGCCCGACTCACTCCTAGATCTGTCATAAGCGAATAGAGATGAATACACAAGTCATTAGAAAAGCAAAAAAAGAAAACTCTAATATTGAATTAATATTGAATGTTTTAATTGTCATGACGAAGGTCATGTAACATCCACACGTCTAGATGGTCTTAGGGAACACAACGAAGAAGTTGACCCTCTTGACAAGCACCATGAAAATGAGAAAATTAAAGAACAGATCAAAGGAACTAATATAGTCTACTGTATCCTTTCAATATCTGTCAATGATAGGTGGAAACACAATAGTATCTTCTACACATGCAAAATTGTAATCAACAAAGGGAGTTACATGAGCATAGTTTCCACAAGCCCTCTCTAGGGTTCAAGTCACCTTGAAACCACATCTGAGCCCCTATAAGGTGGCATCGAGTCCCTATAAGGTGGCATGGATATAATATATAGTGTGATATTCTTCCTATGAGTGTGGCCCATGTCATCCTTAGTCAACTTTGGCTATAAGATCCCTCTGTTACTCATGACAGACAAACAAATTACCTACTCTTTCAAACACAATAACAAAACAATTAATATGTACCTAGCCAAGTCCAACAAACCAAAGTCCCAATCTAACTCGCTAAAGCAACCCAATTCTTAAGACAACCCCACCATCTTCTCCCACAATGCATATTTTAAAAAGAAAATGGTACCATTAGTGACCTATGACATTAAATCGGGCCTTCAGAAGCTTGAAAACGTTACCTGCACAAAGTGACTTCACAGACCCCTATATGTGTATGACCGATTTACAATAAGGAATTGACTCTAAGATCTCAATTGTCTAACCTACTACTTGCAAATTCACCCACAACAATAAACTAATGTGTTTATAGTACATTCAAATTTATCTATGGGTGGAAAGCTCGTTGTTGTCATCCTCCTATCTCCCCAACCGACCACTTCTTATTTATCTAAATAGTAAAGAGTTTTACTAAGCACAATAGAGAGATCTATATTAATGCTAGGAGAAAATTTGCACCGAGTAATGAGGCTTATAAATTTGAAGGTAATACACATCATAGATTTAAGGAATATAATATAGGAGACTACGTAGTTGTCTGCATTCACCCAAGTACTTTTCTAAAAACTCCTCCAAAAAGTTTCATGCCCCCTATTTGAGTCCTATTCAAATTATAAGAAAAATTAATACTAATGCATATATGCATATGTTGTTAATTTGCACACAACCTCCTCAACCTACTAGAAAGATTTACTAAGAAAATTTTCATTACACTTGGAAAACACGATCAAAGAAGAAAAGTTTGACAACTCCCCATAAATTGAATTCTTCTCAGTGGGGGATTAATAGGGGAGAATAATTGTTATATCATTGAAAAATAAATAAATTTAAAAGCGTTCGATGGGATTCGTGGGATTCGTGCTACTTTATCAACAAAGAAGCTAGGTGTTCGATGACTCATCCGGAGATGATCTCACGCAGGAACATAATTGACGTCGTCTGTGGGAACACTGAGCTAGGATCCTGAAAAGAGGCATTCTGATGGATGACCTCGGAAGATCAGTCATCATCACCATGACCCCACGACGAATTCAATAGAATTGTGGTCGATGCTGTCTAAGTGACCTCACAGAAATAGCCTAGAGCTCCTGCGTCACCTTCAAGGATATCGTCCATGTTTACGGAAGTACCTCAGATTCTTACTCGAAGGCAACAACAACCAATGGAGGCACCTCGAGCTCCTATCACTACTCCAATTTGTAGGGTGGGGGAATACGATGTGTATATAAAATCAACAGCCAGTAAAATGCCCCCTAGAGACCTAGCTAGGAGCAAAAGACCTTGGTTAGGTGAGACAAGCGAACTAAAAGGCACGCCTTTCGCCCGACGTATCTTAGAAGAGGAACTGCCTCATCACTTTCAAATGCCCCAGCTCGACGACTATACGGGTGTTACAGACCCGAAAGACCATGTGAGTCGATTTAAGAATGCGGCCCTATTACATCAATATACAGACGGCATCAAGTGTCGTGTTTTTCTTGACCACATTAGTCGGCTCAGTCCAACGGTAGTTTAGTTGACTCCCTACCAATTCCATTCGGACGTTTGCAGACTTCAAAGCCTCTTTCTTGCGGCATCTCGCCACTACTAAGATTTACCGCAAGATACTCATGGATCTCTTCGCCATCAAACAAAAGCCTCCGGAAACTTTAAAAGAGTATGTGTATCACTTCAACCAAATGGCCCAAGATGTGCCCTCAGTCACATCCGAGATGCTCATGAGTGTTATCTCACAGAGGTTGCTGGAGGGGGACTTCTTTCGATCGCTCATAAAGAAACCCTCGAAAAACTTTGATATTTTGCTGAGTCAAGCCGTTAAATATGTGCATGTGGAAAAAAGTCAATCGACTCGTAGAATAGACGCAGACACAGGTCAGCACTCAGCGTCCGCCCGTAAAGCCTCTGTCACCAGCCAACCCGAACGGAGAACACTACCTCAACCTCTGTGGGGAATTGAGGAGGAGCACCATCCCGTGTCCCCAAAGATCAATCATAGAGCTATTTAGGCAGTGGACACAGCCCTCACTCAATCCTCAAGACCCAGCTAATGGCTCCTTCGCTTTTGTGTTTATCATCAATCGAAGAGTCATGTCACTCACGAGTGCTATTGGTATGCTCGTGAGCTTCGTCGAGCCACCAAGCAACACCCTGAGAGTCAGCCCTCTCCCTCTCAGTCTCGAAGACCACCAACCGGTTGAGCCTCTCAGGATCAACAGCAGCACTCTCCGTCCTATGTCCATAGAAAGGACCGCTCTCCTAAGCGGTAAGCCCAACCAACGCAACTCTATGAATCCCGAGATCCCACCAGATCTGATCGCGAGACTTGACGAGATGATACTAAGGACAATGCTCCCCGAAGTGACATCCATATAATCACAAGGGGATTAACTAGGGAAGATTCTAATAAGGAGAGGAAAGCCCATAGTCGACGTCTCGAGAACTACAGTGTTAGCACCAGCCAAGGGGAAGAAAAGGCCCTCAGATAGGCTTCGGATCCCCAAGACTTGAGAACAGTGGAAACCTCTCATGATGATGCCTTAGTCATTCACGCCACCATTGCAAACTAAAGTGTGGTGCGTATCTTTGTGGATACGGATAGCTCAGTGAATATCATCTTCAAGAGAGCCTTCAACCAAATCCAAATAGACGAAGCCGAACTGCAACATATGGCTACCTTTCTATTCAGATTTACAGGACATGAAGTACAGCCTCTCGATCAGATTAGTTTGGCCATATCCTTAGGGGAGGAGCCCCTGCGATGGACTCGGCGCACTCCCTTCACCATAGTTGATGCCCCTTTTGCTTACAACGTCATATTGGGGAGACCTACCTTAAGTATCTTCTAAGCTATGGTATCCACTTTCCACCAGAAGATGAAGTTCCTAATTGGAGGACCAGATGGGCGAAGCCCGTGGGGACCAATTGACCTCCTAGAAATGCTATGTGGATATAGTTCGAACAGACATGCGAAAGAACCAGAAAATTCAAAGGGGCGAGATACATGTCGTACAAGAAGCGCCTATTTCCCAAGTCATTGAAGACCAAGAACAGATGTAAATTCACTCCGACCAGGCCGAGGTGACCGTCCAAGTGGCTGTCGACCTACCTTCAAAGATTAAGCAAGAATTGGGTGCATGTCTTTCCCACAACTAAGATGTCTTTACCTAGTCGGCCAAAGACTTTACTAGCGTCTCGCCAGCCATCATGGTGCACCACCTCAACACGCTTCCTGAGGTCCGGCCCATCAAACAGAAAAGAAGACATTTCAGACCCAAGCAAAATCAAGTGATTCAGACAGAAGCCCTCAAGCTACTAGAGGGGCACATCTGAGAAGTACAATTCCCAACCTGGTTATCCAATGTGATGCTCGTGCCGAAGCCCGACAATAAATGGAGAGTTTACGTGGACTTCAGAGACCTCAACAAGGTTTGTCCGAAAGACTGTTACCCCCTGCCTGGCATTGATCAGTTAGTAGGCTCGACGACAAGATGTGACTATATTTGTATACTGGATGCTTATCAAGGCTACTATCATATTCCCCTAGCTGTGGAGGATCAGGAGAAGGTTAACTTTGTCATGGCCGATGACACTTTCTGTTGTAATGTTATGTCATTCGAACTAAAGAATGCACGAGTCACCTATCAACGCCTAATGGACCGAGTCTTCTAACACCAAGTCGACTGAAATATCGAGGTGTATGTGGACGACATCCTCGTCAAAATGGTTCGGACGCAGAATTTAATCCCGAATATAGAAGAAACTCGTAGCACTATAAGACAATAATGGGCTCAAACTGAATCCTGGCAAATACGTCTTCGGCGTTAAAGCTGGCTGATTCATTAGATATGTGGTGACTGAGCAGGGAATAAAGGCCAATCCTGAACAGATTCAAGCCCTTAGAAGCATGCCATCCCCTCGCGACCTCGAGAAGCTCAAAGACTGATGGGACGCATCACTGTCCTCTCCCAATTTATCTCCCAGTCAATTGATCGGAGTTTGCCTTTCTTCAAAATATTATGGAAGGCTCACCGATTCGAATGGAATGAAGACTGTGATAAAGTCCTCGCGGAACTCAAAGAATACTCGTTGCATTTACCTCGGCTCTCCAAACCACTACCAAGCGAGTCATTGTGGGTGTACCTGACGGCTACTGAGTAGGTTGTCAGCTCAATCCTAGTCAGACAGGAAGGTCAAATTCAGCATCGAATATACTTCTCAAGTCACTTACTGAAGGACGTTGAAAGCAAATACACTGGTCTGAAAAAACTAGCCTAGAGTTTGGTCTTGATGACTCGCCGACTCCGGCCCTACTTCCTATCTCATCCAATCACCGTATTAACCAACAACAATTTATGGCGTGTACTGACTAACCCTAAGGCCTCAAGAAGACTTATCAAATGGACCATGAATCTGGGCGAGTATGACATTCAATATCAGTCACACACGGCTATCAAAGCGCAATCCTTAATCGATTTCTTAATGGAAATCCTCGAACCCGACCTCGAAGACACTTGGAAAACCTTTGTGGATGGGTCGACGTCTAAACAAGGAAGCAGGGTAGGAGTCCTGCTGATCTCGCCTCGAGAGGAGATAATCCAACTCTCCATTCGGCTAAGCTTCAGAGCCTCAAATAATGAAGCCGAATACGAAGCCATGATGGTCGGTCTGCAAGCGACTAAACCGGTCGGCACCTCCCAACTCCTTATTCATTCTGACTCTGAGTTGGTCGCTCAGCAAATTGAAGGCAGCTTTGAAGTCAAAAAAGACCGATTAAGATGATACACCGAGACCTTCAATAAGTTGAAAGCTGAATTCCAGAAGGTCTGTTTGCAAAAGATCCCCCGCACTGAGAATCACAAGGCCGACGAGTTAGCTAAGATGGCTAGTTCTTTAACCAACTAGACAACAAAGGAACCTATTGTGCAAGCCTCGTTGATAGCTCAGATTAATCAGCCGTTGGGTCAACAAGAGCAAGAAGACTTGAGATCCCCTTTCATAGCCTTCCTACAGAGAAGGGAGATGCCTCCCAACTCAGTGCAGGCCCGCCTCCTCAAAAGGAGAGCGGAATGTTTTACCGTGATTGGAGATAATTTATACCGACGCACCTTCTCGCGCCCCTTGCTCAAATGTCTGGACCATGATAATGTCGAGTATGTGATACAAGAAATTCACCAAGATTGTTGTGGAAACCATATCGGAGGTTAAACCTTAACTCAGAAAATTCTCCTGGTCGGATACTTTGGCCCACCTTATAGGTCGACACGGCTCGATAGAGGCACCAAGCCATCACCAAGCATCCGGCCAAGTTCTTAAAGACTGCTACTACCATCTACCCCTTCGATCAAAGAAGATTGGACATAGTCAGACCCTTCTCGATAGGACCCCAACAAAAGAAATTTCTCCTAGTTGTCGTTGACTACTTTTCCAAGTGGATCGAAGTCAAGGCCTTAACTCAAATCATGGAAAAGGTCGTGCTCAAATTCCTTTGGAAGAATATCATATGCCGATATGGTATAACTCATCAATTGGTCTCCGATAATGACAGGCAATTTCAATGGAAGAAGCTTATAGAGTAGTGCAAAGGCTTTAGTATTCGACGAGTCTTCACTTCGGTGGCCTACCCTCAAAGTAATAGACAGGTCGAGGTGGTCAACCGGGAGATAATCCGAAGGTTCAAGATCAAGCTCAACCATGAGAGAGACAACTGGGTCGAGAAACTGTCATGCATCCTTTAGTCCTACCACATCACACTCCAGGAAAGCACTAGCATGACTCCATTTCGCTTAGTCTACGGAGGGAAAGTTGTTGTTCCCGTTGAAGTAGGAGTTAAGTCCGACCGTAGAAAACTTTACGATCAAGATAATGGCTGTAGGCAACTCATAGAGCTCGACCTGGTCAATGAGACCCGAGACAAAGTCGCTGCTCACTTGGCGGCGTATGGACAAAGGATGTGTCACACTTACAATAAGAGAGTCATTCCCCGAGCTTTCTAGATCGAGGACCTCATCTAGAAGAAAGTCAAACCGGCCGGAGACGTGGGCAAACTAGAGCTACACAAGGGAGGTCCTTACCGAGTTAGCGGAAGACGAGCTCGCGCACCTACTACTTAACAGATCTCGAAGGCAAGGAGCTAAATCGGCTTTGGAACGCCGCTCACTTGAGGCCCTATCGAGTTTAGCATGCTGGGGACAACGAACAAAGGGATCTTCTAAGGCATCGGGCCGACCCTCCATATATACTCTTTTGTACGCCTTTGCTTACCTCAATAAACATCTCCTCCTTGCAGGCTACTCATCTTCCGGAGTCATTCTTATATCCCCTGGTCTTGGACCAGCGACGTCCATTAACAATTGCCCTTTTCAGGATCCAAACTCTCCCGACTCGGACATAGTCCTCAATCGAGCCTCTCTATGCCTTGGGCTTAGATCAGCGTCGTTCTTTGACAATCGCCCCACTCGAGGTTCTTTCTCTCTTAACTCGAGCCTAACTATGGATTCGATCTTATCATTTTTACTAAGTTCGAAAACAATAATTAACGAAAAAATATTTTATTGATCGGAAAGATCCTGGAGTAGTACAAAACTACTCAAGGAAAGAAAGCATAGTACATTCACTCTCTTCTCCTATCCGACTCGGGCAACTCGGCCCATACATCTATATCTAAGAAATCTGAGGTACCGGGTGGGAACAGCTCGGCCTGGTGCACCTGCCTCAAGGCACCCTCAAAGCCGTGTTGTAGCATCCTCGCCGTTCTAGCCCCTAAGAGATCTCTATACTCCTCGGATTGCAACCATTGCTCCTTCCGAGCTGCCTAGTGGTCTTCTTCACCGCTCCCGTATGCTGCTCCGTCCCAAACCACCTCCAATTCGGCTTGTAGTCAGCCTTGGCTTTCGATGGCTTCGGTCGCCTGCTCCTTTAGGGTATTAATACCCTCATTGGTCACCTGCAGGTCCCCGATCTTCTCAGCCAGCTGCTCACTCAGCTCGTTCAGCTACACCTCCCGAGTTACAGCCTGAGCTACCAACTGTTTACGCTCCTATTCTAGGGGAGCCACCCGAGTCTTCTAGACCTCCTGCTCTTTGGCTCGAGCTTCTTCCAACTCCTGCTCCAGAGCTGTCACTCTCTCCTTGGTGGCCTCTAACTTTTTTTAACGTCGCTCGAAAATGATTCGTTGTGCTTCCACCTCCTGCTGGCTCCAACCCAGCTCAGCCCTGGCCTCTTCCACCTCGGGGTTTGGTTGCGATGCCTGGGCCTCCAACTCGGCTAGGCGCTCTTGCATCGCCTGCAAGTGTTTAAGTAGGTGAGGTAGTCGGTTGTGGATCTCCAGATGCTCCAACCACTACTGCAACAAGATTAAAAGTTAGGCTAATCTCCAGCTTACCTACTAGACAACAATCGAAAGGCATGCCTTTAACATCGAGTGGTTAAGCTGGTGACTGAGCACCAGTGTGTCCACATCCTTGAAGGCATCTGACCCTTTTACTCCCCTAATGTGTGTCATCAAGTTGCGTTTCTTCGCCCCCGCCACTTCAGTGCTGGTGCTTGGACCCGACTCCGCAAGGGAGCTCGTCGTGCCTGATCCCGAGGGGCCTGTTGGTTGGGAGTCACTGGGTTGGGCGGTGTCGGCCTAGCCTATTGGTGCATTTGGGGGCTTTGGTCAGGAACATTGACCCGCGGGTTGTCGAGCCAAACCTCGATCGGGGGTGTAGGCTCTACTTGCCCGCTCTACTCCAGCTCCACGAGTTCAACCCCAACGGTCGATTCACTCGGAGTTGGGGCAGAGGTCATCCGTGCCTTTTTCTTCACCTTCTCCCCTTGAGTCATGGAGGGAGGGCGGCTGCCCTTCTTCTTCGGTCTTGAGATCGAGGATCTCATTGATGCCTCTTTCATTTCTGGTACATGCGTCGGCGCCGCCTCGAGTGTCTCTCCTCTTGTACTTGGCCCTTCTTCTGGAGTTTGACGAGTAGTGGTTGGCGGGGCCTTACGCTAGTTCCTGACCTCCCCCATAGCCTCCTCAGATGCCATGGTGTCACTAGCACCTCGAAGGCTACTCAATCTCACTTGAGGTACTTGTTAACGGAGGCATCCATTAGAATATTCTTTGGATAAGAAAATCGAGCTTAGTTAATTATCACAGAAGTAAATTAAAAATACGCACTTACCAATGGTTGAGATAGGTCAGCGTCAATTGGGCTCATACGTCCCCAATATAGCAAGCTTTCGTCGCTCACCAGCTTGTTGACGTCGAAACAAAGACCCTTCAACAGCTCGGTCGCGTCCAAATGGGTCGGCTCCTTCCTATAATTTCCTAAGGGAGGGGGAGTTAGTAGCTCGGACTGCCACTCGATCGGGAATGCTAATAGGGTTGGAGGCCAAACGAAAAAGAACTTGGACTTCCAACCTTTGTGCGAGGTCGGATACTTGTCTAGAAAATTGTAGCACGGCCTCGCAGTAAAGTAGCAGATGCCATGTTCCATCCTCTTCGGGTAGAAGAAGTAATGGAACAAGACAGGAGAGAGGGGGACTTAATAGGCTTGGAAAATAAGGGTTACTCCACAAAGGAGTCAGAAGGAGTTGGGGGCGAGCTGCTAGAGAGGGATATGGAAGTAGGTGGACAGGTCTTAGAAGAAATCGGGGATGGGGAAACGAAGGTCGCCGGCTAGCTGGCCATAAAAAAAAAAAAAGTGGTGAAGTCAGGGGGTGGTGCATGAGGTTGTTAGTCAGGCTTGGGTATTATGATCCAATGGCTCCCCGGCACTCCGAATAGGGTTCTAATCTCCTCCAATATGAGAGGGCTTCGACTCAAAAGTAGTAAGAAATTACGTAGCTTCTCAACTCCGATTCTACAATTTATAAAAGACTTGAGATTATTTATGTCAAATTAGCAATAAAATAATTCTCTATGAATATAGAGCATTTACTCCGCGCTTTAAAAAGGACTTTTGAGTCTTGTTGCATGTTCATAGGCTTCGGCTAAATTGAGATGATTTTCCTCACTAGGTGGATTGTGGATCGTTCTTCCTATTCTTATGAGGCATCTCACTGAATAGATTGCGAATTGTTCATCCTATTTTTATATATGTCGCACTGTTCGGGTGGATTGTCGTTCACCCTATATATGTACGTATATGATGCGCATATGATATATTTCGTATTAGGTAGGTTGCAAGTCGTTCACCTCATGTACATACGATATATCTCTTTCTGATGAATTGCAGATTGTTCATCATATCTATGTATGTATATGTGCATACATGTGATGTAATTCGTTACGAGTGGATTACGAGTTGTTCGCTTTCATATACAATGCATCTTTTTCAGGTGGGTTGCAGGTTGCTCACCTTTATATTTACATTTATACTTAATGTGTTCGTATTAAGTGGATTACAAGTCGTTTACCTTTACTTATACAACACTTGATGGGTATATTATATGTCATTCATTCACTTAATAAATTATATTGAGTTGTTGGATAAAATAAAACTATAATGTGTAATGTTGAAAATTGAGAAATTAAGAAAAACTGATGAAATAAATTAAGAAGAGAATAAAAGACAAATGGCATGAAAATATTAATGGTAAATTATGTTGTCCTCTTTGATTATATTTTCATGTATGTCTCTCTTATCTTCACTTTGCATTTTATGTTCGCTCTCCTTTTCCTTTGACCTCCAGATTCGTAAGAGATTTTCAAGGTTTTGTCAACATTACGGACAATTGCTCAAAGATGCTCAGCGATAATTATGGAGACGGTTTAGAGTTCATTCAGTTTTTTTTTTTCCTTAGTCCATTCAGTTTATTGTTTTTCTGCATAATTGGTTACTTATGTTTAATCCTATTAAAAGTTGTCTAAGTCATTAGTTTTATAATTTGTTGGAACTTTTAAAAAATTTTATATAGTTTTTTAGAAAAGTTGGTTAGCTTTTATCAGGATAATTAGGGTTTTATTAGAAAATTTTATTATTTTATAAAGAATAAATCATGCTATTAAACTACAAAAGCAAGGTTAAGATCCCATGTAATAGATAAGTTTTGAGTTTATACAATTTCCAATTTCCCTTTCTTAAATGAGAATCAATAACTTTTCTTTGAGTGTGGATCATATTTTTATTTATCCGCCGTGTTGCATCGCTATTAATTTTGATTTATTAATAAAAACTTTTAAATGAGTTTGTTACTCTTTATATAGAGAGTGAGTTTGAGATAATTCTTGCAGATGAGTTAGATAGTTTAGAATCAAACAAATAAAGGAAGATAATTATGTGCACTAAACAATGTAAAGGAGTTACTTAAAATGTTTGAGATATATCTGTCTATTATATATATATATATATATATATATAATAGACAGATATATAGCATATATAGGTTTAATTTAAATAACAAAATTAAAGAATCCCTAAGAGCAAATCATGAAATTATCTATTGGATACTATTTAACTTTAGAAATTAGGGGAATGTCATCTAGAGTAGCAATTTAAAAAGTAGCAATTCAACCTAGTTGACTTCTTGAGCCCTTTAGTAGACCTTTTGAATAGTCAGAAATTAGAGTAGCAATTCAAAAAGTCCCAATATGGATGGGTACTCACACAAAATGTAGTAAATTTTGGGTCATAATGCTTCCTTCTTTCATGAGTGTCATGGACTATATTCACTATAATGCAAATATTTAGGCCAAAATGCATTTTATATTCATTTCTCAGAAATAACTTCAAGAAGTTAAAGACTATATGACATGTATAAAACTCTTGCAAATAGACAAAAGCCCTAGAAAATACAC